>JBBHKE010000967.1:75771-90047 GCA_037447655.1 Zygnema cylindricum
GGTGAATTTTGTGTAAAATATGCATGTGTGGACAGGCTAACTAAGCGCGAGTCATAAGCTTGAGAGAGGGAGGGGAGAGGAGAGAAGGAGAGAGTGGGGAGATAGGCGGACAAAAAAAAAAGTTTTGAAGAAAGGACGCAGGAAAGTGGATTTAGGTTGGAAGGTTCTACCGTACAGGTGACGTCACTCGTCATCAGAAGGAGTTACTTTCTTGGAAAATGTACGGACAGGAAGTACACCGTGAATCGTTATGAGTGTTAAATTTTCTTTCGTCGCGTAAAACTTATTCTCTCCGTACACACTTGTCAGATTGTGGATCTGACGGTTACGATTGAAAATTTATATTCTCGGCTTCCGATTGGCCGTCTGAAATTGAAAATCGGACAGGTGTGTACGTATAAAATGTGTTTTAAGTGGCGAAAAAAACGTCAGCGCTATTAGCAGTGCACGGTGTAGTGTACGATTGTACGGATCGTTAGTTTTCTCGCCCGTGGTGTGAACTGTGAAGGGTGTGAAGGTCGCCGTACACAAAGGCGAAATGCGCCGTGACCTTCACACTTTGCAAAATACCGCCCGGGTACCTCTCATTTTTAGGGTTATATGTTTAGGGCTTTTTTAGTACAGCAAATTGAGTCTCCCTATTAGTACAGATGTATTTTTCGCCACTTCAAATATTATTTCTCGTGCACACGTGTTCGATTTTAGATCGGAGACCGCAATCGGAAGGTGAGAGAACCTGGCCTCACAATCGCAACCGTTGGATCAACATGACGCCTAAGTTTGAACGGACTAAAGGGGTTTTAACTTTTAAGCGGCAAATTTAACAATCCGCACCAATAGCGATAAATGGTTTACCGTACGCATCCAACAAAACCACGCTATTAGTAAAAGCCAACCAGGCGAACGCAGAACCCATTCAGTAATTAGTTTCACATAAATTGTAAAATGTAGTGTTGTGTATTGGTAGCCATTTGCCGATAGTCGATATGCCCCTTTTTTTGGCTTACCCATAATCGATATATTGGCACGATATATTGGTAGCAGCGTCAACGAGATGAAAAACAGATAAAGGTGAACTTCCATTGGAAGAAAAGTGGGGTTGTTTACTGGAAGTCGTACGATTTCGTACAAATTCGTACCATTTTGTTTTTTTCGTCAGACGAAACATGACGAAGCATGTTTTCAGGATGGCTCCAATATTAAAGGCGTAAGTATCGACCGTTGGATGTCTCACTATTTTAGATTCGCGAAGCAATCGCGCACATCGTCCAGTGTGAAGAAACTCTCCTCGCGAGGAGAGTTTCCTAACACTGGACGATGTGCGCGATTGCTTACATCCAACGGTAGAATCTTACGCCTATTTTATTGGAATCATCTTGTTAACATGTTTCATCTGACAGAAAAAAAAAATTGGTACGAATTTGTACGAAATCGTACGGCTTCCAGTAAACAACCCCACTTTTCCTCTAATGGAGTAGAGGCCTAGTATCGAATTTTTATTGCGATAACACCGGTTTCAAAAACTATCGAAGATAACTCCGTAATCTGGTACGGAATGGATTGTGAAAAACAAAATCAAAAGTGTCCTCCCCCCTGGCGATCGCGACATCTCCGTACTCATTTTCTACATTTTGTCCTTACAATAAATTCCGTACTATTCGTACGACTATATCGGTACCCCTCACCGTCTGATAACCGATAACAATCGGTATCAGTTTTATCGCGGTAATTTTTTACCCGATACACAACACTAGTAAAATGAGTGTGTAGACGAATGAGTGAGTAAAGTGAGTGATTAGAGCCAAGTGGCTCAAACTTATGTGAAAATGAACGAGGCTGTGAACACCTTTTGTCCCTTTTGTACACATTATATTAGTATGGTAGGGTCCCCACATAACCAAAACTTGTGAATGAAACTTCGGAATGAAATGTTATATTTCAACGAAGATTTTGCATAGTACTTCTAGAGTGTTCATATGTCCAAAAACAAAGTCGTAACTTTGAAATGTGACGATTTTATTCGTTGTACAACTTGTAACGATTGAAGACGACCACGAAACTTTCGAAAATTGGTGATGCTAACAAAACTAACGACGGTTGTAGACGTCAAATATTATGCGAAAAATATTTAACGATTTTCAAAAGCAAAATACTAACCTACGTGAAAACGAGCAAACACAAAAAGAGGTTGTTTAGAAAAGGCTCTCGTCCATCAAGCGTTGTCAATAATCTTACAAACACGTTTACGGGTAGTATTATATTGTTATTTTATCCATCAAGTCTTGCCAGAAAGGCAACTATCACCTATGTTTTTTATTCCGATTGATACATTGTATGTTCTCATTCAAACGCCGAGAATAGTCAAATATTTTAATTCCACAAAATTTGAATGTCATATTTGTACAAAACAGACAAAGTTTAAGATTTGTAGAAACGTACTAAATTTTAAGATCATCACGTGCGTACTTTATCACTATATGAATTTTGTTTTCTATGTTTTAACGCAACTTACTTTCCGCAAAGGTATATGGACGGCAAAAAGAGCGTCAAAGGATATCTTCCGTCATATGTTTTTGCGTCGATGGGTAGATTTCAACCCACCCGGTCGAAGGAACATGGTTTTTGCCAATTTTCCGGTTGTCATCGCTCTCCATCGTGGATTATATCTTTTATTTCCAAGTGTAACAATGTTATAAGACAAGTGTGTGACTAGTGATCTCATTGAAAACAGTTGATGCACAAACCACAAATTGGATAGGATGAGCTTTGCTTCAAAAACAAAAAATCGAACGTTGAAGTTGTCGCCCAAAAGTTTGTAGAATCTTTGACAAATTTTCAGTAAATATTAAAAAAAAAAAAAAATACAGCCTAAAATAAAAATATATGTTTTGTAGTAAACAACCTTACTTTTTTCTTGGTGGAGCCCCACCCTTACCAGACATAACAGAAGACTCCATAAGATAGAGAACTTAGAAACATATTTGTGTGTTCACTAAGACCTTTTAATGGAATAGAGGCATAAAGGGGCTATTCTCGATCAAGCGTTTCCAATAATCGTACGAACACGTTTAGTGGGAGTAGTAGTTGTTGTTCTGAGAAAACTGCTGGCACTAAAGATGAAGAAGATGCAGCAGTAGTCATCGTAGAACAAATCAAAAGAGGAGGCTTCCGCAAATATCGATGGCTGAATAGCAACTTTGACAAGCTATAACTTTCACAAAAATGATCCAATGGTCCTGAAAATTTACCACAGTGTAGATAACATACAAAAAAACACCCACACATAATTTCAATGAATTCCGCTCACATATCTGTGAGATATGCAGAAATGAAATTACATAGAACTGAGTGCACAGTTTTCATATCATTTGTTCCTAATGAATCAAAAATTCACTAAGTCCTACTTCTATACACCGAAACTACACTAAGCTGTACGGAGGCATTCCACAGACATCTAACATTCTAACACAAGAAATATTGGAGTATACCTTGGTAACAAGGTATGTCATAAACCACATTCTCAACACTAAACAAATAATTCACTACAAACAAAATTATGTTCTACCAAATATTTACACCGAAGTTCAAACAACGTAAAGTGATAGTGATCTAGTCACGCCTCGTCAGTATTTGTTGGCGGCGGCTGTCAACTGTCCGATTAGAGGATTTAGCACCGTAAAACTGACTTCACGAATTCCCGTGGTCCTGCCGAATTTCCGTACGTCCACGGAGGACATACTCACGCATTTCTCTCAAATGACGACGCGTGTCCCAAGTGTGAATGGACCGTGAACTCCCAACTTCACTGTCACACAAATTTTGGTAAGTACTGAACCGAACTCAACCAAAAATAACTTAAGTCTTGAACAGCTCTCTCTCCCTCACAGCTGAGGCATAGAGAGGACTAAAACTTTCTAAAAACAACAGTAGTTTGATCACTTCTCTATCATGTCGTACAAAGAATGTAACTATAGCCTACGTGCTTTATTGTGTGTGGCACCAGTGGTTCTAGTTCAGACGCAGAGAATACTCAAAGATTTTAAAATCACATAAATTAAACTTATATTTGCACGGATGGACGAAATTTAACATTTGTAGGATGGTATTAAACTTTAAGATTCGTTTGTGCGTACTTTATTACTGTTCAAATCGTCCCATTATGTTCTAAACGCGAAGTCTTTCTCCCGAAGGTTAATGGATAGCAAAAAAAGTGTTATAGGATATCCTCACGCTAAGATTTTTTTGTCAGCTGCGTTGGATTTGAATCCACCATTTCCGATTGCATATGGCCTTTGTCGATTGTAGGTATTTTTCGCAAATCAACGGTGGATCATATATTTTATTTATAATTGTATCAATCGTACATGTCTACTGTAAGACTATTTTTTTCTTTGAAAACACATGAGGACACTATCAAAAAATTGGATAGAACGAGCGTTTGCATTGAAAACACCCTTGGACGATCTTACCAGCGTTATCCAAAAGGTCCTAGAGGTAACAATGACCGTTGGATTGTACTTGGGTATTCATCCACAAAGCACTCGCTCCTTTTGGTTTCGTAATTGACTACCGACCTCCAGAATGTTACTATATAATTTCACAATGTGTAGGATTTTTGCACGTGGCTGATAAAGATACGTATCACGATATAATAAGGTAATAAATATCACATGTAACAAATGATGTGTGCCTCCAAACAAAGTGGACGTGAATACACCGAAATCCAATTGAAAATCAATGTCGAAATGTATTTATCTGTCACGCTTCTTTTAACAACGTTCCAACTTCGTGGTTTCTCGCGCAAATATTCATAATAAGTGTGATATAAGACATGGTACCCAAGTACATGGTTTGCAAATGAAGATTTCAACATTTTACATTAAAATTGGTCAGGTTGTAAAATTTGTAACGATCTTTAGTTTTGAATATTAGCTTACATGGAAGCACGCGGATTAGAATACGACAAAACAACTTGTTAACATGTAGTACACAATGGCAGTTTGTAAAAAAATTTTACAACTAGTAATGTTGATGGTAAAATCACAAAAGCCTCGTGAGTGAACTTCGACCTTAGCGTTAATGTTTTGTTGGTATTAAGACATTGAACCCGAAATAGAGTTTATAACAATAATTGTTTATTAACACTAATAATTTTTTTTACACCATAAGCAATTGGCGGGGGACTAATTCATCGTATATGGTACAACATGAATCAGCTAATAGTGTTAATAACATCCATACATCAATGCCCGTATTTTTTTAATAGTATGAGCCATTCACGTTGTATTTTGCTTCAAGAAACATTTAACTCGTTCCCTCAACGGAATGTGATATTACATAGAAAAACAAATGGTTATCTATTATTTCATCTATTTTATCTATTAATGTGAAAGTACCTTCAGATTAGACTTGTAATAGCAAGGGAAAATCGCTTGATCTTGTTTGCACATGTTCAAACATCGACTGCGTGAACAAGAACTGTAACAGGGACTACAACCGCTAGATTATGGGATCGTTAAGAAAATTAGTGTTACCACTAGATTATGAGATCGTGAAGAAAACCAGTGTAACGTGTGGTAATTAGAGTTAATGTTTTGTTTGCTTAAGACCACAAAACTTAAAATAGAGTTAACAACATGATTTTATCTACTCTAATGATAGATATTCACATTCTCACCAATATCAATTCCTTCACATTAGTAGCGATTCAAATAGTCCGTTGTTGGTCACCCAATGGCTAAATAATGCCAATAGATCTGGTCCTACCTACGTTTTCTGCTCAATAGACCACCGAATAAATTATGTTAGGCAAGTGGCGAAACAGCTGTGTGCGCAAGATAACAAATTCTTTAGTTTCACGAGATGTAACTTTTGGCATTGCATCTAACGCGTTCACACGATAGACGCCTACGATTAACCATAACGTGAATACAACAAACCATTTTCCGTATGGTGGTATGGGAAGGGTCGGTGAGAAAGCTGTATGCACGCGTCGAGTCACCCAACCGTGTAACGCTCCTCGAGTTTAATCGACATTTTAACGAAGGTCAAGCCTGTCATATGTGATGAATGTATCCAATATCGACATTTCTTTGGTTGACTTACGTATTTTTGTGGCCGCCATTGGCACACAAAATTGGCAGTCTACCGAAAGCCCTTTATGATAAAATATGATTTCCTTTTTTCTTCAATAACAGTAGTCACTCTGATCCCCAACAGATCTTACTTACCTCACCTGTGTGAGGGCTTGACTCCCTTGGATCAAACGCAAAAGAAATCTACAAATTTGCTTAACGGAGCAGTTAACAATTTAAGGCCAAAGTAAGCCTTTTGTATAAAAGCTCACTAGGAGAGAGGCGGCTGCTTCAGATTTTCCTAAGTCCTAAATCCCCTCTCTAAACCCTATATTACTGTTTTACCTATCTAATCAAAATATTGTACAGTACAGAAAGGTACACAAGCCGTGGTACTTTCTATACGGTCAGTGTACGACATAGCCATAAAGCAAACGCTTGTCGCCTTCTTGCTCATTTTGATATACTACGAGAATTCTGCAAATCAATGGGTGTGCACCACGTGTCATCTTGTGATGTGACGACCGAAAAACGCTAAAGTGGTCGTTCCCCGATGTCGGTTTGCATGCAAGCCGTCCGATGTAGACCGACTTTAAATGTCACTCGTTCATACAAATGTGCGGTACATTTGTTTTTGTACGGAGTACCGTACATTCGGATCTATGTTACACTCTGTTCCTATACCCAGTTATATGATATATGGTACGTTTTCAACTTTAAGTATTTATCAAACCCTGCATACTTCAACGAACTTCTACGACTTACCAGTTAGAGCGACGGCTACGCTTAGCGTTGCCGGTCAAAGGTTCGAGTCCTGTCAGACTCAACTTTTTTTGTAAAAGTGACTTTGTCACTATTTTTATCCCCTATCTTCCTACCTTCTTTTTCTTTAGCCATGGCTTCATCTTTCTCTCCTAAGTCTTCAGTGACTACAACAAGTGTGGGGACTTTAAGAGAGAGATTAAGCGTCAGGCTAATTTTTCTATATAACCCATCTTCTTTTCTAATTTAAGACCTAAAAAATGTAATTCTATGGGGTCCATTCCCCCCCACAGAATTCGCAGGTCTAAAGAAGCTAATCTAGGTAGTGCCGAATCCAAGTTTATATAAACCCAAATGATTGACCCTTTGACAATCAGAACCATATAACAACTTCACCCATGTGAAAGAAGACTTTCTGCGTACTCAGTTCCACCACAGAATGCAAAGATAGAATATGAGATTTGGACACATTCACCCACTTTGACTTTCCCTTAGAAATGCAGCTACCCAGGCAGGCAAAAACTCTGACCGACTACATCCCTGTGTAGCGTGGACTCCCTTGAGTCCGCAGCAAAAAGAATCACTGAAAATGGTCAACTGAATGAGTTGATAATAAATGGCAAAATTTGCATATTTATACAGATGCATTCTGGGAGAGAGGTGGCTACCTACCAAAATATTCTAAGTCCAAAAACCCCTCTCTAAACCCTCTAACACTAAGGTACTAACCAATCGAATTATTGTAGAGGATATAAAGGTACAGGTGTCGGTGTACCTTTTGTACGACCATCGTAGGACATGGTAAAAAAGGCGACACATGCCATATTCGGACTCATTGCTATAATCCCCAGAGATGCCGCAAGCGAATGTGATCGTGCCACGTGTCAATTGACGTGGCGATGACCGCAAACCGCCAAAAACATATTCCGCGATCTCGGCATCTATCGCGGTCGTTCGATCAAAACCGGCTTACAATTTTAGCCATCGAAAATTGATGCGCGGTATTTGTTTCGCTGTCGAAACAAATGCGCAGAATCCGTTTCGTCACCTACCGTGCTCCCTACTATATAAAACTGTATCTATGCACTACGTATCTATTTCCAGTTAAACGAATTAGTGTACATGTAACTATTTATATATTTATCAAACCCTATATAACCTAGCACTAGTCCTAGACTTAACGGACAAAGCTAACGGCTACACGTGACTTGACGGACGGTAGGTACCTAGAACAATTCCTGGGTCCGTCTAGTACCTTTTGGTAAATCTACCTAATTTACCCCCTGTTTTCTTTGGAAAGCTTAGGCAGCCATGGCTCAGCTCCCTATCCAACCTTCACTAACTATAACAAGTGTGGGGGCTTGGAGAGGGGAGTTAGAGGTAGAGTGCCTCAACAAGTGTGGGGGCTTGGAGAGGGGAGTTAGAGGTAGAGTGCCTCTGCCTTTTTTCTATCCTAATACAGACCTGGGAAATACTCAAATATCAACAAAAAATACCTCATAAATTCCTAATTTCTACACTTTTTTTTTCTATCAACTTTTAATTTCACTCCACATTTATCTCTACAGAAATTTAATTTTGGAAAGGGAATAGGCTTTGTTATCATATCAGCTACCATCTCTTTGTCTGGCTTATATTCCAAACTAATCACCTTGTTCTCCACCATTTCTCTCACATCACTTAATCTTATATCCATATGTTTCGCCTTAAAGTGATGTTCTAGATTCTCTGCAATAGCTATTGCAAGCTGATTGTCACAAAATATTTTTTGTATCCCAACCTTCATAATACCAAGCTCTTGCAAAAATGACTTCACACATATCAGTTCTTTCACTGCTGAATAAGAGGCCATATACTCAACCTCCATGGTGGACTGAACAATCTCCTTTTGTTTCTTACTAATCCAACAGCAAGCACTATTTCCAACATACAATGCATACCTAGAAGTGCATCTCCTTATCAGAGCATCCCAAAGCTGGCATCACTCCATGTGATGATATCAATATTATCCCCACCCAAATGCAACCACAAACCCGAGTTCCCACCAAGTATCTCAAGACTCTCTTGGCTGCCTCCCAATCTCTGTTTCTAGGATCATTAAGACTCCCTCTCAGAATTCCAACTACCGCTGCATTATCACGCCTGGTGAAGTTCATAAAGTAAATCAGACTGCCTACAACCTGTCTATATCGAATATCTCTCAAGAATACCTTCTCTTCTTCACTGATTTGATCATCTAAGATCACAATCTATTCCTCAAAGCTCCCCTCACTCTCTTTCTTCAATTCCATTGGAGTAGAGCAACTGTTGGCTTTCTCCATTTGGAATTTTTCCAACATATTTCTTATTGCCTCTTTTTGTGTTAATCTTATGATTCTTTTCCCCCTATCCCTTTCCATTTGAATTCGTAAGATATATTTAGCCTCTCCTAAGTCCTTCATTTCAAACCGCCCTTTTAAGTCTTTCTTCAACTTATTTATCTTTTCCAATGACCGACTTAAAACCAGTAAATCATCAACATACACTACAATAAAAATAACACTTTCCTCGTCTTCAAATAAGTAAATTAAGTGATCTGAGCTAATCCTTATATATCCAAGCACGGTCAAAAATTCATCCAATTTCTTGTTCCATTGCCGTGGAGCCTCTTTCAGCCCATACAGTGATTTTAATAACCTGCATACCTTGTTTTCCTGACCCTTTTCCACAAACCCCTCTGGCTGCTTCATGAAGGTCTCCTCTTTTAGTTCTCTATTAAGGAAAGAAATTTTTATGTCCATCTGGTGAACCTCCATGTCTTCCGCTGCTGCCAATCTTAGGAGAATTCTGATTGAGGGAAAACTCACAACTGAAGCAAAGGTCTCCTTATAGTCAATTCCCTGTTTTTTTGTGTACCTTTTAGCCACTAGCTGAGCCTTATACCTCTCAATACTATTGTCCAGGTGATGTTTAAGTTTTAAAACCCACTTATATCCGATCGGTTTTTAGTCTAGCATGTATTTGCCTCCATAATGGAAGCCATCTCCTCATTAATAGCAATAATCTATCGTTTCTGCTCCAGAAAGTTCAGAGCTTCTTGATATGTCTGTGGCTCGCTTGGATGAGACACCTTTGTGACCTTGTTATTCATTTGCCTCTCTTATGCTCGTTTGTTGCTCGTTCGCCCTCCCTCAAATTCAGAAGCCAGTATTGATGGCAATCTTGGGTTCGTTCTTTCCTTTAGTTCATCTCCCCTTTCGGTTGAATCTAGATGCCTTTTGATTTAATCCAGACGCTTTTCCTCTTCCTCTCCTTCCATTATGCATGTTTCAGTCTGAATCACATACTTAGAAAAATTTTCACCTTCATGGTGAACATCATTTGAAACCGTTTCCTCTACTCAAACATTTTTTGTAGGATCACCTCCTATGACAACCTCTTGCTTGTTTTCAAAACTAATTCTTACTGTTTTTGTATACTTAAATGGATCTATGGATTTCCTTTCATCCATTACCACTAGGTGTTTCGTCAAGATTACATCTTTCTTCTCAAGGTCATACACTCTATATCCTTTTGTGTCATCATCATAGCCCAGAAGATGTCCTGGTCTCCCCTTGAGTCTAGTTTCCACTTTGACTTATCATTGTCTAAGGTAAAAACCTGACTACAAAAGACCTTCAGGTTGGATAAAATTGGTTTTTTGCGTGTCCTTCTTTCATACGGTGTTTTTTATTTTATAGCTGATGTTAGTACTCTATTTCTGAGATAATTGGCATAGTTTAAGGCCTTTGCCCAAAATATCCTTCCTATCTTTTTGTCATTCAACATGCATCTTGCACTCTCCCCTAAATTTTTGTCAGCCTTTCTGCAACACCATTTTGTTCCAGATTGTGGGGAACAATGTTTTGATGTTCAATCCCCTCTCCTTTCAAATATTCTTCAAACTGATTTGAGGTGTATTCTCCCCCATTATCACTTCGTATTCTCTTGATGGGGGTTCCATGTAACTTTTCACTCCAGGCTTTATATTTTGTAAAACATATGGCTCCTTCTAACTTGTGTGTGATAAAGTAAACCTTTGAATACCTAGACCAGTCATCTGTCAATGTCATCATATACCTCTTCCCTCCCAGTGCAGGCCCTCATATGTCATTGTGCACTAAATCTAGTATTTTAAGTCCCCTATAAGTGGCAGACTTTGGAAAAGGTAACTTGTGTATTTTGCCTTGAGAACATCCAATGCAATCTCCTAAGATTTCATCATTTCTAAAATGCAATCCCTTAATCACTCCCTTTTCCTTTATTTCTTTTAATCTCTCCGTATGCACATACCCAAGTCTTTTGTGCCATATCATCATATCATTCATACAAGAATACATAAGTCCTTTCTTTGCATTGCTCAAAACCAGTCTGAACATTCCTTGACTTCCTTTCACAGCTGTAAAATAAGTGCTACCCTCAAAGCTAGCTGTGAAGACACCTCTTTTAATGTTGGTTTCAAACCCTTTGTCATCTAGCCTAGAGTTAGATATAATGTTTTGGTTGAGTTGAGGTATAAAGAGCACATCTGTGAGGGTTACTATGTACACTTTCCCTTCTACCTGGACTTTGAGATCGACTGATCCTACTAAGGAAGTAGTTACAACGCTACCGTCTCCATATTCTTTCTGAACAAATGGAATTATCATGAGACTCACAAACACTCTTCTCTCTAAACATGTGCATAGAGGCACCTGAATCAACGATCCATCCTTCCTCAGGTTGTCTCATACATCCAAAGGCACATTTTTTCCTTCTTGGATTTTTTGTATCGGTCTCCTTCTTCTCCAGCTATTCGGTGATCTCCTCACGCGGATCCTCCCTATGGTCGTCTTCTGCTGATATTTGAGTATTTTCTAGGTCTATTAGGATAGAAAAAAAACATTTGAGTATTTTCTAGGTCTATTAGGATAAAAAAAAAACAGAGGCAGTCTGCCTCTATTTCCCTTCTCCAAACCCCCACACTTGTCGTAGTCACTGAAAGCTGGATTGGGAGCTAGAGCCATGGCTGCCTAAGCTCACTAGAGAAGACATGGGTTGATTTAGGTAGATGTACCAAAAGGTACTTGACGGACCCAGGTTTTTATCCTGGTACCTCTCGTCTGTCAAGTCACCCGTAGCCGTTAGCTTTTTTACGTTTAGTCTAAGACTAGTGCTAAGGTGTATTGGGTTTGATATGTATATAAACATGTATCCGTAGGATTTTCCATTTAACTGGATTACGGTTTATTGGACATAGAAACAGTTGTATTATTAGTACAGGACGAAACAAATAGCACGGACATTTGTTTCGACGATCCGTATTAAATACTGATATCAATCGGACGACCGTTGTTAGCGCCGGCTTCGCGGAAAGGACAGTTTGGCAGTTTGCAAACTCCGCCACTCCATATGACACGTGGCAACATCATGCGGGTTTACGGATTCTCCGAAACAAAAGACAACAAATCTAGATTTGATAAATGTCATATAATGGCGACGTCGTACACTGTCTGTACAAAAAGTACACCGGCATCTGTACTTTATTGTACGCTACAGTCCTGTGATTGGTCATTACCTCAGTAATAAAGGGTTTAGAGAGGGGTTTAGGACTTAGAATATTTTGGGTAGGTAGCCGCCTCTCCAAGAGAGCATCTTGTATAATTGGCAAACTTTGGCCAGCCATAACCATCAATTCAATTGACCATTTTCAGTGATTCTTTTTGCTGCGAACTCAAGGGAGTCCAAGCTACACATGTGTTTAGTTGGTCGGTGTTTTTGCCTGCTTGGGTGGCTGCATTTCTAAAAAAAAATCAAAGTGGGTGAATGTGTCCTAATCTCATATTCAAACTTTGCATTCTGTGGTAGAACTGAGCACACAGAAAGTTTTATTTCACAGGGGTGATGGGGTTCTGATTGTCAAGGGGTCAATAATTGGGGTTAATACAAACTTGGAGTCCGCACTATCTAGACTAGCTTCTCTTGATCTGCTGATTATTGGTGGCAAAGGAGCCCCTAGATTTTCAGGTTATGGGCCCACCATCTAGGGTGCCTATGTTCGATGGAACAGAATTCACTTATTGGGAGTTTAAAATGGAGGGATATCTTTTCGAGCAGCACTTATGGGGAATTGTTTCGAGACAAGTGAGATGTCCGCCACCTGGCTTTGGAGGAGCTCACTATAGAGAATCATCTGGGGATGCCCAGAATATCAACAGGAGTTCAGATGCAACGGAAGTTGAAGAGAAAAACCTTGCCGTGGAAGGGGAAATAGAGGAGAAGGATAAAGGGACGCCTATGGTGAGGGGAGCTAGGCTCTCGGCTACGGTTCCACTTGTGGGGGTTATAACTGAACCAAAAATTGAAGAAAATGACAGAAAAAATTGGGAATATAAAAACACTTTAGCAAAACATCTCATTCTTAGATATGTGTCTAAGTCTATAGCTATCACTCTTTTAAATATAACCAAGTCTTCGGAAATTTGGGAAACAGTAATTCAGATTTATAAGAGTGAGACTATACAAAGGCAGCAGTTAGTAAAACAAGAAATAGAGGCATATGTTTATAAAGGCGTTAGCATGATAGGGTTTTGCAATGATATTGTTGCGTTATATGCTGAGCTAGCTAGTGCGGGATACGTAAAATCCGAGGAGAGAAAGAATAATACACTAATCATGAAGCTCCCAGATGAGTACGAAGACATAATTTACCGTATGCAAGGAATGGATGTCTCCTCATGGACTTCGAGCATTACCATGGGGATATTTCTTGTGAGGGAAAGCACTTTGGAGCTTCGTAGGGGAAGTGACAAGGTGACTCCATTTACAGCTGTTGGTGACTGGCGGAAGCGTGATGTGAGGACCGACGGTGACAAACGGAAGCGTGATGAGAGGAAGAAAGACAAAGGTAAACCTCATCAAAACTTTGGTGGAAAGAGAGGGAGAAGAAAAGAAAGGGGCTTTGAAAAAAAGGGTTTGCTTCTTTTGTAGAGAACCGGGTCACTATATGGAGGAGTGTCCTCGTTTGGAAGAACTTAGAAGTTAGAGTGTGAATGAGGAGGAAGAAGGGGAAAAGGAGAAAGTGGATGAAGAAATCTTGGAGCTTCTTCACATCGGTAGAATGGAGAAGAGAGAAAAGTACACACAAATTCCACGAAGGCAACAATGTGCTTTTGGAGGTATAAGGGAAGTAAAGAGAGAGGAGGTACTTGAGGTTGTCCAAGAGTGTAGAGTGTATGACTTAGAAATGAGAAAGTCAGATCTAGGATCCATAAGTGAAAACGGGAAAGATAAAATTAATGAGGATAATTTCATAGATATTTTGGAAAACGAAAATTGGTCAAAAATGGAGACTTCAACGGATTCCGAGGAAAGGGGAGAAGTAAATCTAGAGGGGGCTCTAAAGGATAGGGGAGAAGGGAAATATTTAATGAAAGGTTTGGG
>JBBHKE010000967.1:90057-124597 GCA_037447655.1 Zygnema cylindricum
TCTCTCTCTCTCTCTTTCTTTCTCTCTCTCTCTCTCTCTGTCTCTTGTCTTTTTCTCTCTCTCTCTCTCTCTCTCTCTCTCTCTCTCTCTCTCTCTCTCTCTCTCTCTAGCTTTGTCTATTTGCTATAATATGTCTCTCTATATCTGTCTGTTTCTCTTTTTATTTCTCTTTGGCTCTCTTCGTCTCTTTGTCTTTGTTTCTCTCTATCTCTCTTTGTCTTTGTCTTTTTGACTTTATTTTTCTGACTCGTGTCTTTATGTCACGTTCCTCTTTGTCATGTGTCTGTGTCTCTATCTTTCTGTCTCATGTTTGTCTTTGTCTCGCTGTCCTTGACTTTTACTATTCTCTATCTCTTTGTCTCAACTTCTCTCTGTCTCTCTCTTTTTGTTACACTCTTTGTTTCTCACTCGTATCTCTTTGTCATTTACCTATCTCTCTTTCATTTACCTATCTCTCTTGTGTCTCTGTCTCTATCTCTTGTTTGTCTCTCTGTCCTATCTGTTTTGTTTGTTTTTTGTCTTGTCTGGCTGTCTTTGTCACGGGAAAAGAGTAAAAGAGGAAAAGACTTTGCTTAAATATGTAAAAAAGTGTTTTTTTTAATAAATGATTAGGAAAATTTTATGGTTTGAGAATGAGGGTAACGTGAGGCGCATAGATGAAAACCTATTATAAAAAAGGAAAATAGTTTTTTTTAATACGTTAAAAAGTGTTTTTTTTGAATTGTAAAAATGAGTGTGTAGTAATATGAGGTTTGAAAATTGTAGTTTGAGAGTGAGGGATTTTTTCTAATATGAGAAAAAAAAGAAACGTGGAGAAAACGTGTCGACAAAAAAAAAGGAAAAGAGGTTTTTTTTATACGTAAAAAAGTGTTCTCTTTGATATGTAGATAAATATTTTCCTTAATACGAAAAAATGTGATTTCGTTCATATGTAAAAAACTGTTTTATTTAATATGTAAAAAAAAATCTGTAGTACAATATTTGGAGTAGTTTATGGTTATTTTGTGGTTTGAGAATGAGGGATTTTATGAAAATATCACAAAGGAGAACCATATGAAAGTAACCCTGTATATATAAAAAAAAACAGCTCTTTCTAACACGTTCGTTTTTTTTTTAGGTTAAAAAGAGATTTTTCTATAATACGTGATTGGAAATATAGAATTTTTGTTTTTCGAGAAGTAGGGAGTTTATGTCTTGACGATGTGGATTTGAAAATGGAGGAAAATATAAAAATAAAAAGATAGAATAAACGAAAAAAATAGTCAGTGAGAGCGACAGACAAACACAGACAGACAAAATGAAAGAGAGAGATAAAGACACAAAAGAGAGACAGGGTGACAGATTGACACAAACAGCACACATATAGGCATAAAAAGAGAGAGATAAACGGAGACAAAAACAAAGAGAGAGATAGTGACAAAGACAGAGAGAGAGACAGAAACAAAGACAAATAAAGACAAAGATAGGGTAGAGACAAAAACATTTGACGGAGACAGGGAGAGACAAAGACATACAAAGACAGACACAGACAAAGAAAAAGACAAAAAAGAGAGAGGGCAAAAACAGATACATTTGACGAAGACAAAGAGAGACACAGATAGACAGAGACAAAGACGGAAAAAAACAAAGACAAATAGAGAGACACACAAAGAGAGAGAGAGAGAGAGAGAGAGAGAGAGAGAGAGAGAGAGAGAGAGAGAGAGGGGAGATGGAGAGACAAAAAAGGAAGACGGAGAGGGCATAAAAGGAGACATAGAAAAAGAGACAAAGAGACAAAAGAGACAAAACAGAAACACAGAGACAAAGTCATCAGAACAAAATTACAACCCAGAATGAGGGGAGACCCACAGACTGGGAAAGAGACAGGGACAAGACAGATAGAGACAGAGAGACATACAAAGTGAAAGACAAGGACAAAGACAAAAGCACACACACGCACAAAGACAGCCATGCACAGAAATAAAGACAGAGAGACAAAGACATACAAAGACAGACACAGACAAAGACAAAGACAGAGAAAGAAAGAGAGAGGGCAAAAACAGATACATTTGACGAAGACAGAGAGAGACACGAACAGACAGAGACAAAGACAGACAAAGACAAAGACAAATAGAGAGACACACAAAAAAGAGAGAAAGAGAGAGAGAGAGAGAGAGAGAGAGAGAGAGAGAGAGAGAGAGAGAGAGAGAGAGAGACATAGAGAGAGAGACAAAAAAAGACACAGACACGCACAGAGACAGAGATGGACAGAGACAAAGATAGAGAGAGACAAAAACAGAGAAACACAAAGACAAAGTCATACAAGAACAAATACAGCGAGACAGAGAGTGAGAGGGAGACCCACAGACTGGGAAAGAGATAGGGACAGAGACAGATATAGATGGAGAGACATACACAGAGACAAAGAGAGACATACACAGAGACAAATAGAGATAAAGACAGAGACAGGCAAAAAGACAGACATAGGGAGAATCAAAGACGAAGAGACAAACATAGACAGAGACAAAGAACGAGAGAAACAGTGACAGAGATAGACAGAGAGAGACAGAGAGAGAGAGAAAACGAATAAAAATTACATATTTCATTTTGATATTTTAAAAGTTTACATAATTCTTTGACTCTAGGTTTTAATTTTCCTAAGATACAAAGGTATTAAAAATAGTACCTTCCATAAACATCTGTTGAAATTAAAAGTTTTTTTATGTATTTTCTAGGTTTATTAATTGATCTAAAATGAGGAGGAAAAAGCAGATGCAGCCTGCTTCTAACTTCTCTCTCTAGCCCCCATACTTACCGTAGTCACTGAAGGTTGGGGAAAACGCTAGAGCCATGGCTACCTATGCTTTCTTTAGAGTGAGAAGGCAACCCTTTTGGTAAACTTACCAAAAAGGTTGACAGACCCAGGATTTGAACTTGGTACCTACCGTCCGTCGAAATGGCCCAGTGTCGTTACCATGTAGCCTAGCACTTGTGTCGAAGTATATAGGGTACAATAGCTACTCAAAGATGTGGAAATAGAGAAGTCCATTTAACTGACGAACGTACCACAATCACATAAACATATTTAAATAGAATTACATCGAAAAGAACTGCTTGTATTTTAACTGCTATAAATTAAGGACGATATCAATTGAGCGGTGGAGGAAGAAGCCGGCATCACGGAATGGAAGATTTGGCGGTTTGTGGTCACAACTACACCGGGTGATACGTGGCAACATTACATTGGATAGCTGCATCTACGGGATATACCATGGCAAACCCAGATATGGTAGGCGTCGCCTTCTTGGCCATGACGTAGAATGGTCGTACAAAAAGTACTCCGGGCCAAGTACCTTTTTGTACTATACAGTGAATTGATTGGCTTCGTACTTCAGTTGTAGAGGGTTTAGAGAGGGGTTTAGGACTTAGCAAAATTAGAGGTAGCCGCCTCTCTCCTAGAGTACTTATGTATAATAGGTCATCTTGACCATTGATAATTCACTGCTCAGGGGAGCAAATTTAATGAATCTTTTTGTAGTAGGCTCAGGGGAGTCTGCTAATTTCAGATCATGAAATTTGGTCAGTCTGTATTCTGTCAGGGTGTCAGTAATACTCACACAAAGATTAAGTGATGTCAAGGTGTCAGTAATACTTATACAAAAACTAAATGATTGTGACTATCCTAGAGGCTTCTGGTAAGCTGCCTACTCTGAGTACCAATAGAGGTCTCAAAGTCACAACATCTTTTCAGAAATTTTACCCCTCTCCCAACCAAAAAAAAAAAAACAACATCTGAATAACATTATTTTATAATTTTTTTTCTTCGTAAACTAGTTATATTTGATTTTGATGTTGACCCGTAAAAAATCTAACATCTTCCCATGATTTTAGCATTTTAAGTCATTTCTTAGCTTTGACGATTTGGCGGTTTGTGGTCACAACCACACCGGGTGATACGTGGCAACATTACATTGGATAGCTGCATCTACGGGACATACCATGGTGAACCCAGATATGGCAGACGTCGCCTTCTTGGCCATGACGTAGAATGGTCGTACAGAAAGTACTCCGGGCCAAGTACCTTTCTGTACTATACAGTGAATTGATTGGCTTCGTACTTTAGTAATAGAGGGTTTAGAGAGGGGTTTAGGACTTAGCAAAAGTAGAGGTAGCCGCCTCTCTCCCATATTACTTATGTATAAGAGGTCATCTTTGACCATTGATAATTCACTGCTCAGGGGAGCAAATTTAATGAATCTTTTTCTAGTAGGCTCAGGGGAGTCTGCTAATTTCAGATCGTGAAATTTGGTCAATCTGTATTCTGACAGGGTGTCAGTAATACCCATACAAAGATTAAGTGATGTTAGGGTGTCAGTAATACTTATACAAAGACTAAATGATTGTGACTATCCTAGAAGCTTCTGGTAAGCTGCCTACTCTGAGTACCAATGGAGGTCTCAAAGTCACAACATCTTTTCAGAAATTTTACCCCTCTCCCAACAAAAAAAAAAAAAAACAACACCTCAATAACATTATTTTATAATTTTTTTTTCTTCGTAAACTAGTTATATTTGATTTTGATGTTGACCCGTAAAAGATCTAACATCATCCCATGATTTTAGCATTTTAAGTCATTTCTTAGCTTTTCTAATTATAAAAATTCCTCAAAATAAAGTTCACGAAAAATTAGTGTTTTAGTATTCTTACAGTGATTGTAGTAATCGATGACATCACTTGATTTACAATTCCGTCGAGTGTATTTTCGACCGATCCAAGAATTCTCGATGTAACCCATGTTGATCTTTGTTTGTTTCCTTCAACATTTCTTTAAGCTCTTTCACCAAATGTGAAGAGCCCTCTTTTCGAGCCTGGCATCCGTCTCGTTTGCGTTTCTTGGAGGTTATGATTTTCTCACTTTCGGTAAGAGACTGTGGCCCGATAACCTTTTTTTCATTCTTGTCATTTTTATCATTATTGACACCTCCGTCATTTCCATCGCCGTAGTTTTTTGAAAATCCCGTGCCCCCACTAGCACCCCCAATAGCACTTCGCCATTTAGGTTTCCTTCTAAAATTACTAAATCATCTTTCTTCTCCAAAGGTCCTACTAACTTTGACTTTGATGGTTCATCACCAGTGTCCCAAGTCACCTTTGGATTCACGACATACCTCATAGGTAACCATAAATCCATTTTGTCGAACAACGATTTTGGAAAAGTCCGTGGGAGCCCTTTGATTGTTCTTTTCTTTTGTTGCATGCCAAAATACGATTGGGCACCATTTTACCTCTATAATCTCTTATCTTCTTGAAATAATTAGTAAGATTGTTCCAATTTTTTTCAAAATTATTCCACAGCCTATTGACACCGACGCCTTTCATTGCCTTTGCAATCTCTTCTCGTTTCTCAACACTGTTTCAAAAATTTTTTTTCTTACTAATCTCCGAACTTTGCATAAACTCTTGTATCTTCACTTCATTCTGACATTCCATTTCGAACATGTCCGATGTTTCACTTCTGGTTTTAGGGTTTTGAATTTCATTTACCTCAAAACCTCCTCGGTTTCCCATGAGGTCATTGCAGTTTTTGGGACTCGTTTCATTCTGCGAAGATGAAAATCGTGTAGTAGTGGATAGCCGACTTCGGTTGGTATGGCTTGTGACGTTTTTTGGTGGTGGACTTTGGGAAGCAACCACAGAGCTAGAAGACATAGAAAGAGGAATTGTGCGTAGACCTTATGGACTACGGATTAAAAAATCCTCTATGTTCTTCGCATTTGGAACCCGTGGATTCCGCATCACGTTCCCCGACATGTTGCATACGAACTAAGCAAAAAACATGCAAAAAAAAATAGAAAAATAAATAAGAAATGATAAGAATTATGACATGTTAGGGCAATTTTTGACATATTGGGTAGGTTTGGACAAATTTTTATTGTGTTGGGTTTTTTTCATGAAAATTAAGGGTTTTTATATATATTTAAAGAGAGAGAGAGAGAGAGAGAAAGACACAAAGAGAGGAGGAGAGATAAGGAAAGAGGGAGAGAGGGAGAACAAAGAGACAGAGAGAGGGAGAGGGCAAGGATAGAACCCCAACTACATACATAAACAATCATATATAAACATACATATTATATATATGTATGTATATATATACACCCATCAACATTTAAAAAAATTTAACTCTCAAAAATGAATAACATGACAGTTGTTATTTATTATGAAGAAACTCTAAAATACCTTTCGCTGTCGCACAGAAATGCGATTTCGTTCTGCGTCTTCCTCCTCGCGGACAAATGCCCGATGTTTTTCCTACACCGGTTGTGTGAAATCCCGTGTGTTTGCTATAGAGGGCTTACGTCAAAGAAAGTTGAGAAAAGTTATGAGGGAGAAGCAAGGAGGCGCCTTGATCGAATTTGCTTTTGATGAAATGGCGTCCGTTGGTCGAGACCGCTCCACGGCCTCTATACGAAAAAAAATGCACGGAAAACTATACGTACAGGATGTAAACGTGCAGTGGGTTTTTTTTTGAGGAAAATTTGTCAACAACCTTCGACACGTGTCAATTTATATGCCTATTCGCTCACGTCATAGAACTTTATTTAAAATCACCTCGCGAGGTGATTTTATATAAAGTTTGAAGATGAACTGGAAGGACGCGAAAGTGGGTCGAAACGCGCTAGAGGACAAACTGTATCGCGCTAGACGACAAACTACAGTATAGTTAAAGTAACGCAACTTGTACAGTGTCCGTATATGTCCGTACTTTTTAGGGTTATATAAATGATTTTTAGGGTTTTAGAGTACATTTTCTTAAATTCCGTATATTCAGTATAACTGCCGCACACTTTTCATACATGTACTACGGTGGCGGTATTTTCCGTACTTGTTAGGCATATTAATTTTAGGGTTAAGCGGATACATTGCCGTACATTTTCGTATATTTCAGTACAATTGCGCTACATTTTTCGTGTATTTACGTGCAATGTTTGTACATATCCGTACTACTTAGGGTTATTATAAGGGGGGGTTTTAGGGTTTATAGGGTACACTGTCGTACGCTCCTATATATTTCAGTACGGTTGACAAAGATGTGTCGTATTATTAGGCATGTAAAGTACACTTTCCGTATAGTTTCGTACATTTATGTTAGTTGTTCGTAATTTTAAAGATTTTTTAAGGATTTTGTAGTATTTCACTTTTCGTACATTTTCGTACGTTTCCGTACAGGAAAATCTATACAAATTTTACGAAAAGTATGAAATCGACGAATATTACGTAATTTTCACATAAAAGTCCAAATTCGTACGAATTAGACATTTATGGGCGTAACTAACAGTCAAAAGGACATTGAGGAAGGGTATGGGAGCGTGGAACCCAAGTAAAACCCCCTTAAACAATGAATAATCAAGGAAAAATCGCGATTTTCAACCGAAATCGGGGGGAAGGGGGTCCGCGGCGCGTCTGGGAATATGACGTACAGTTGAGTGTACTTGTCGTACATATATATGTACGGTCCGTACATATATCGCCGATATTTATCGATATCGGTGTTATCGCCGATAAATACCGATAAATATCGGTTATTTATCGGCGATAACACCGATAGCGATATATCGTACCAATATATCGATTATCTGGTACCCGAAAAAAGGTCCATATCGGTTATCGGCAAATCCTTACCGATACACAACACTATTATTTTCTCCCTCGTTTTGCAGCTATTATGGTCAGAAACGGTTAAACAGTTGGAGTTGTCGGCAAAATTCAACGGTATTAGACTCTGTAGTTCAGTTCGGACCATAGTTCAAAAGTAGGTGAAAGTAGGCCCATACAATATGCCTATTGTATGTAAAACATACAATATGACCTTAAGACCCATATTGTATTGGTCGCAAAATGAAAAAAAATAGTAACAGGGTTGAGTTGCACATCGATCGATAGAGAATTAAACGGCATGTCTAAATTTTGAAAAACATTCGGACAAAAAAAATAAAATCTGTGAGTTTTGAGGTATTTTTTATTTAAACCGTCAGATTTGGACGATCTGACGGTCGCTGATCAAAGTAGCGATGTAAGAAGATCACATGAAAAGCCCATAACACAACTCATCCTACGCTGTGTCAGTTCGCTGAAATTTCGTCCAGCGGCGTGCGTTGTTCTATGATCACACGTCAGATTCGCGTCAGATTCGTACGTTCGTACAGGAGTGTGCACAAACGCACACACATACAGTATGCCTACTCTGCGCGAGTTTTGTGCCAAGTTTTGTGCGCCTACCAAAGGCCTACCATAAAAACGCCTACTTTTGAACTATGGTTCGGACCAAAACGGGAGGCCGAGCTTTCATGGTGATCGGGTACGGTTCCCCGAATACCGTACGTGATTGTCGATTATAGTACGGCATCGGAAATCCGCCATTGCTATTATCGCATCCAGTAGGGAAGCGGAGGGAGAAATTACTCGTGAACTTTGCTTCCGTGGTTCGTCTCTTGGACAACTTTCTGCCTGCTCTCTCTACGTCTCTGTCCCTAGTACATGGCATCCGATTCTGACGACGAGTTCTTCGAAGCTTCTCAGGATCTTCCTAGTGCTCAGACATCACCAAGCAGGTCTCCACTGCTTCAGCAATGGAAGGTAGCTCCTGGAAGTATCCAGGAAAGGAGGGAGAAGCTTTTGGAAGCTATGAGATTGCAGCAACAGGTGCGTACCAACTCTGACTTTTTAATAACTATGCACATCAGCATGAGCACTCCTCTGTTAGATGATAGATACAATAGTTCTCAGACATGAAGTTTCTCATGTATCCGCTGTTAGGTTAATTTTAAGAGCGAAATCTCTTTCAATAATTGATTAGCTCTTACTCATTATTTGAATCATTCTTAGACGATTGAAATATTAATTGGATTGTTTTAATTGTTTATGGACAAATAGAACATTGTTATTTCGTCTTCCCAATGGTAGTTGTGACTTTACAGTGTTACTTTCTTTTTTCTTTTTTGTATTACGATCATAACTTACTGAGTTGTTAGATAAGAATGTAGTGCTGAATTTTATTGGCATAAGTGGAAGCAACAGTAAATTTAAAAATCAAGAAATCAGTTGAGATGTCATTGAAATATGTATAAAAGGAAAAACGAGTGAAGTAATAAACAAGAAATAAGTCGAGATTCTATTGAAGTATGTCTATAAGGAAAAACTAGTTAAGTAAGAAACAAGAAATACGTAACTTATATGATTTGCCTGTTGCAGCTTCGAAGCTCAACAAGAGGCTCGTCTTTAATCGAATCCAGTGGGAGCCATTCCCATACTTCAAAAATTAGTGCTGCTGAACCAGATATTGTTAAAGAGACAGGAAACATGGTTGCAAGGCAGAAATGGCAGGAATGTTTCATGACTCATGAGGACAAAAGCGTTGAGAATCACAAGGGAAAGGAGGAAAGGAGTTTTCTTTTGGCAAGTGGTATCCACGCTGGAGCACCTGAAAAACCCATCTCATCTGGATCGTGCATACCCTCCTTTCCGCAGATGACCGAAAGTGAGGTATCAGGAAGTTTTTCCGAGGCAAAGATTCCAGACATGCACATATTGGATCAAGTTCCTGCCGAGAATATTCTAACGGTACAAGCTGGTAGGAGAGGAGAAGGGGCAGCCACGGAGTTAGCCGGGCAGACGCCTTTAGCCATTGCAAGTCCTCCAGAGCCACAAGGACAAGGCCAACTGGTGTCTGAACACATGCCAAGTTTTGGTTTATGGAGAACAGAACTGCTTGAACTTGTGAAACCAAGTGTTCTTTTGCCAAATGCGGATGTCTTGCAACTCAGGGAGAATCCTGGCTTTGGGGACGACACTTGGAGCAAGAAGAGAACAGAAGCTACAAATGGTTTGTTTAAAGATTTTGATGAAGATCAACGAAGCTTGTCAACTTCTCTTGAGGTAGCAAGTGCCCCACTGCATCCATCTTCAAATTTACAACTCAAACACGTATCAGATTTTCACATAGAAGAGGAGAAGAAAGTATTAACGGAAGTAAACTCATCGTCAAATAAGCGGGTAGTAGCTATTTCTGAGACAGTGTTGCATCCATGGTCAAGAAAGGCAGGACAGCCCGAGATTGGACAAAGACGCCTGGTGTTTACACAGAATGGTGGGAGTGGGGTAGACGAGAGTGGAGAGAGTAGTGAAAGTCAATTGGTGCGCACTCCTGAAGACGAGAGTGAGACTTCAGAGGATGATTGGGGAAGTCCTGTTTTAGGATCTCTTGAGACAGGAAATATAGCTTTGGTGCGTATGGATGAAAACGGTATCCAGGAGGGGTTGCCAGAAGAAGATAGTAAAAGTTCGTCAGTTTCTTGGTCAGACACCATAGCACCTCAAATGGATGAGACAAAGTTGCACGATGGCAGTAAATTTGTTGAGGAAACAATTGCAGTGCAGGAAGTAGGTGATAACAACAGGATAAAACATCCAAGCGGCAAGAGGGGCACGTGGGGAAGAGGAGGTAATGTTGTTGAGGAACATATGGACAGTAGCGAACTGAAAGAGTTGGTTATGAAGATAAAAGATTTGGATACAGGCAGAGAATTTATTTTGGATGACGTCATAGCTGGGAATGAAATGGTGGGAGGAGATCAGCAGCATATTCATACGGAAGTGAAGAATGAGCCTCGCGTACGAGAAGTGGGAACAGGAAGAGAATTTTCATACACAGAGTTTGAGGACACACTGGGCATTTCCCCGTTGACAAAAGAGCTGGCGAGGAGGCAGCGACAGGGAAAGGCAACGGATATTACTGGAGAAGAAACTCCAGAGGTTCATCTGAGGGGAGAGGACAGGCAACCTGGATGCACGCCCCAAGGAGAAGGAAAAGGAAAGAGGAGAGGGTGGTTGAAAACACTCAGGGGAAAAGGGACAGGCAGTAAACTTGGAATTGGTGGAGATAGTGGAGGAGGGCTTGCATCTGTAAAAGTTCACATCAACAAAAAAGGTCATAAGGAGCTATCAGACCTGCGACTAGGTCATGAAATTCATGGACATGAAGGCTACATTTCAGCTCTGGAGTTTAGCGCTGATGGAAGGTTCCTGGCCAGTGCAGGACAAGATGCCCTTGTGAAAATTTGGGAGGTTGTCAAACTGGGGGCAGTTCCAAATGAGAAAAGCACCTCCCCTAGATTAATCCGTGGAGGTGATGGGGCAAGGGAGCATTCTAAATGCACAAATGATTCTACTAGAGTTGCGCCAGCCTCGTCTCAAACTTTTGGAGAGAAAGATGAAATGCTGAAGGACTCGTATGACATTAGAGGGGTGCAAACTCCGGGAGCGAAAGGAGGGGGCCCTCGTTTGCCAAGAACTTTAAGTACCGAGGGACAGGATCAAAGTGGAGATGAGTTTGGAGCGCGAATTTCTTCAGAGTCGGTGTCTCTGAATGGCTTATTCAATGCTGAGAGGGAGTCCACATTTCGATTGAAAGAGCAGGCCATTCGTTGTTGGGAGGGACATGACGCAGAAATACACGACCTCTCATGGTCTAAAGTAAAGCCATATGTACGTGATTGCAACTTGAAAGGCTATTTTTTCAGCGCAGGGTGCATGCTTTTGTTTTAATATCAGGGTCCATGTCTTTTGAGATAACCCTCAAGATTACCAACTTCAACTGGTTTAACGGAGAGAAAAATTGTTATGGCAGAAATTTGTGCTGTCGGCATCTTCAGACAAGACAGTTCGCCTATGGCATATGGATGTGGAGGGCTGCTTGCGTGTCTTCAAGCACAGTGATTGGGGTGAGTGAAGATGGACTGCTATTGTGAAGTTTCTGTACCTGGGGAAGAGCGAAAGGGCTGCGTATGATTTCTGGCTGCTTTAGTTCATTGCAGAATATTACAAAACTTCTGCCAAGATGGTAAAGAGTAATATGTATATTTTAGTCTATTTCTTTCTGGTTGGGCATCCTCCTGGTGGGTTTAGACAATTTTTAACACCTCTGACATATACACACTGATTTTGTACCGAGTCGCCCGGTTGAAATTCATCTTCCATTGTACTCCGACAATGACAATTTCCAGTGATTTATTCTAAAAGGACTTATTGAAGATTGTGTCAATTGTACAGTAATGCACATAGACAGCATATTCTTGCTGCAACTTAAAATATCCCATGTTTTATCATTCTTGCTGAACCTAGAGGTTAGTTTGCTTTGATGTCTCAATTTAATACGATGAAGGTTTTGAAAATCTAGGAGTTTTTGAGTTTCAACATTTATTGTTGCAAACCAAACTTATGGTTGGGGACCACTTAAGGGTTTTCCCAACCAAGCAAGACTGTCAAATTTGCCTAACCAAACCCTGTAAACCACTTAACTTTGAAGTGTTTTAAATCAGAACTGCCAGCTTTGGATTTCGCATTTGGGAAAGCGAACCTGATATTCGTCTATGTATCAGTTTCTATATGTTTTGAGAATATATTGAACACCTTCCAATCATTTCCATTGTGAACATTGTTTTTGGTTTTTCCATGATCTTTTTCCAAAGGAAGCATTTACAACGTCCATACAGATCTGAACAAGACATCAGAAGTCAATCTGTCTTTTTCTTCCTAGACCTGTCAACAAATCATACTCAAGGCCAATTTGCAATCACCAAACTGCTGCAAGACTACAACCTCATTTGCATTGGGCTGGTTTAATTTTTAATTTCTCCCTACCAAAAGAGTCAAATAAACAACCGTATAAAAAGAATCGCAGAAATTGGCACCTCTCAATCTTTGTGTGTTGTGTGGATGTTGAGTCTCTCTATTTTGGGTGAAACTCCCTGCATATTAGCTTAAATCCGTACACCTGTATGTCCATTACTCTGTTGAACTCTTCGGTACTGCATGGCAGTTCAGACCGGGTGCGGGTTGTACCCTCCAAAACACTTAACTTTAGGTATTGCTCAAATCGAACCAAAATGGTTCACACCGTTATGGCCACTTTTCAAAAATAACTTCCTGGAAAACCATTGTTGTTCAATTTGAACCAAAATGGGGCTGAGTTTTAATTTTTGCCCATTAGTCTTAAAACACAAAATCAAGTCAAAGATGCTTGATGGGCTGTTGTTTCAGATGGTGTCTCAACTCCTTTTTTGTGACATTTGCTGACATTTTTTTTTGGCGATGCACTATATTTCATGATAGAGCAGCATGCTGTTTTCTGGCAAACGATGGTGGACTATGATTATTAGTTTTTTGAGGTATTTTAGTTAATCTCTTGGAATGTTTTGGTATTGTGATGTTTTTTTGCAGTTACATGTGTCGACTTCAGTCCCAGCAATAAACGTCTTTTTGTGAGCGGTTCTTTGGACCAAAAAGTCCGTTTGTGGAGCCTCGCAGCAGCGGAGCATGCGGTGGAGGATTGGACTGATCTCAGAGAGTGGATAACTGCAGTGACATTCACATCTGACGGTCAGGTGAGTGAATGAGAGCTGAGAGAATAAGAGTGGAGGGCGACATCGAGGATTTTTCTGCTACGCTATTCACCACTGTTTTTGCAGTAAGTTTATAGTTGTGTTGCCATTGCTAAACCACACCAATGTCAGTTCCAACGCTCCCAAATTAGTCATCGACACTAACTCATGTTCTGCTAAATAAATTAAAGTTAATACACAAAAATGACTTAGTTCATAATCAATATGGATCCCACTAATAGTGTTGGAAGTTTAGCAATAAGTAAAGTTGCACATCAGCAGTTATTTTCCGATAAATGATATGGGTATGTGTCTCTGATAAACGATGTATTGGTTCATTTTGTTTGCAATATACAACTGTAAGTATATTTCGTTGACGACTAATTGTACAGGTTCTGAGCTAGTACGACGCTCTTTTTACATGTCGTTGGGCATAACAGGTGACAATGTCATGGATATTCCCGTCCAATAGTTCCAGTGGTGTTTTCAGGCAAATAGAACTGTCGACTCAATGATATTTGCTTCAGAACTAATATTTTGAACGTACAAAAGGGGCATAATCGTACTTTCCTTTTGGTACTGCCCTTTAAGTTCCATCCTTGCTTGTGGTTTATTGGCAGTGCATTTATCGATATGTAAGAGAATTGCCATTTTGAAGTCGTTTTTGGCACTTATTGGTTTTGTCAAACCACTGATGCACACCTTTATCAGTGAAGTATTTGGAAGCAAAGTGAATGGTTTTCGAGGCCTAAACTCTGAGGCCTTGAATCAGGGAGACGAAGTGAGCTTGATGGGTTGCCCTAGGGTAGCCTCAGATTTTTAAATGGATCAGTAAAAAGAATTGATAGGGAAAACTGTTAATCTCTGTTGGGTTAATAACACTATTTGGTTGTTCCTTTTTTTGACCTAAAACCATAGAAAACATGAAATAGTGGAAAATAACACTATGCAAAGGAACGACCAGCATATTTCATGTCACTCAACGTTAGTAACCAGTATTATCTATTCTAATTTTTGCACCTTCACTTGAATCTTTTACTTTAAATAGTAATGAACAGTTTTGTAGTACATTTTTGGACGTGGTCCATTCTGTAAAGGCATCAAGATGTGTGAGTTTCTCTCTCATTGAAGTGAGCTTCAAATGGTTTTTAATAAATTTATTCTGGCGCATCATGTGAACTAGACTGTTGAGCTTCAACTACTTCTGGCAGAGAAGCTCAAAAAAAAGAACGAAGGCAGAGTCCAAAGTTTTATTTTTTCTGCTTTTTTTCTTTTTTCTGGTACAAATTGCTAACAGATGGCTTATTCACACCTAGGTCAGGTAGGAAGAAAAGAAACTCTCCGGTACATAAATGGTCCAGTTCTAGAACTGGTAAAATCTGGAAAATTATGATTGTACAAGAAAAATCCACAAGAATTTATTACCGTGACAGCTGATCGTGCATCATGCAAAATTTATACAGCAATATAAGCAAGGCACTTTGACACAAATAATATTACTTTTTGAACAATTTGGTTACAATCTGGTCCAATTTGTGCATTTTCCATCTGTCGTTTACTGAGGGGTGTGGTTTAAGTGAGACGCATGGAATTCAAAAATTCTATTTGAATCCAAATTGAAATTCAATGTCAACATTGCAAATGAGGAAATTTTAGAAGTCCTATCGTTCACTTCATTCAGCAGTAGAAAATAATTTTGAATCAACCTATATTTCATCCCAGGACCAAGAAGAAAAACCATAATGTCGGACATGGCACACCAATCAGATACACCATTACCGCTGTTGTCGTGGAATAATGTTTGTAGAGTTATAACAGGTTAAATGTACTCCACAGAAACTGATAATTGTACTCAGATTGCTGATTTCACCTTGAATGTCATTACATAGACTTTGGTCATAAATAGTGTGGGTCACGTTCATGTTGCTGAATATTTCACTTCATCATAGGTAGTAAAATGTGTCTCAGTGGATATTGCAATGTCTGATTTTCTCTTTTTTCCATTTTTGGGTATCCTATCTTTTTCAGGGTGTCGTTGTTGGGTCCCATAAAGGCTCATGTCGTTTCTACGATGTTGTAGGTGAGTTCAACCATTCATTCTTTCTTTTTTTCTTTCTATTCTGTTCTTCTGTGTTGGAGGTGTGGCTTATTTACCAATATCCCTTGTCATGTAATTGCTGCTTGTAGTTTGTTACTGTAGAAACTGATGGTGGTTTTTCTTAATGCAGACCGGAAATTGAGACTCCGGGACATGATGGAGATAAAAAATGGACGTGGAAAGAAGGGTGTGGGCATCACAAGAATACAGGTGAGAGTGACTTGGTACATTTTCTTTCGCATATAGGGTAAAGGAATAAAGTAAGGTACTCTAGATAAGCCACAGGAGAATCCGTCCTAATCTTCTGGGCAGGTGGCTGAATACAGAAACCGTGGCTAAAGATTGTTATCTGATTGCGTGATTTCTGTATGTTTTTTATGAAAAACTCTCTGTGTTTGTTACGTAGTTGAATGCAGTAAGATTTCAATACTCGAGAGCCATGCAGTGTAGTGGAAAAGATGGGTTCATCTCTTGTCCATATTATCTGGGAGGAAAGACTAGAGAGCTTCTCTCTTTAATGAGTATGTTTGTGGTTGTGATATTCTGATTATGTAGTGCTTGCCGGGTACTTCGACAAAGGTGTTGGTTACAACCAGTGATTCACGTATTCGAATTTATGATGGGACAAATCTCACCTGCAAATATAAAGGTGAGTTTTCGAGTTTGCCAGGTGATGCAAAACCATGAAAAACAAAGTTTGATGAACTGGACTCAGCAAATATCAAAAGTTTCAACTATGTGGTGTTAAGGAGTTGTATGGTTCACAGAGTCTGACCATTATCAATTTTGTCGTTTGAGATTTGATTTGAGTCGACTTTTTGTACTCGTATTATCCATGCGTGTGAAAGTCACGATTCTCATTGGATATGTTCGTAGGTCGTAACATTGCTTTGTTTGCCCCCAGAAATCTCTGAAATATTTCCTTGGTTTTGAGGTTCCCTTGTGTGACTAATTCGCCTTTGTAGAATGCAGAATTCTCTCAATCTCTTTGGAACCTTGAAGTGAAATTTATGGGAAGTGTTGCAGGTTATAAGAATACCCAGGGCCAAATGGCAGCAAGTTTAAGTAAAGGGGGCTGTCACATAGTGTGCGCTAGTGAGGACTCCAATGTGTATGTGTGGAGTACAGAGCCCGCTTTGTCGTCAACCACGTATTCCTCGTTTCGCAAGGATAAATCGCAGCAGTACGAGTACTTCCTGTCCGAAAACGCTATTGTTGCAGTTTTTTGGCCGGGTCCTTCGCTTGAGGAAGGTATGAATAATGATTCATCTTTGACTTCTGATGAGACAGGTGGGAATCGTTTAGAAGTCGATAATGAGAGACTGAATGAGGCGAGTCACGGAGACATGGGAGGGACAGGGGGTCTAACAGGACAATATTTTGAAAATCCCGGCCTTGCGGACGCAGTGATTGTTACAGGAAGTCGTGAGGGTGAAATAAGGACCTATCAGAATTTTTCTGCAAAAACAGCTCCGTAGTTGTGCATAATAAAAAGTTGTGAAAAAGAGACGCAAGAAACAATTTCATCGAGATTTTGGTGAGATTCCTTTATTACTATGGCGAAGCTGAAAATGTTTCGGTACTGGATCTATTTTAGTATGTAAAATTATGTTGTATGGAAAAGAGGAATGAAAAGCATTCCTCCATTACCTCTCTGTTACTGCGATGACACTATTTGTGGTGCATGTTTCACCCTTTGGCTCCACAACTTTTGGTGCAATCCATTGGTAGCGAGATAGAGGAAGCAAGAGAGGCAGAGAGAAGATGGGAGCAGGGGGAAGGAGAAAGAAAGGGGAAGAAAGGTTTTGCGGGAGGGAGGGAGGGAGGGAGGGAGGGAAGGAGGGAAGGGAGGGAAGGGAGGGAGGGGGGTGCTCATGGAAATTCTGGGGACCCTCATTATGCACGAACCCTTACAGACAAATTAAGCGCGTCTTCATTAGGAACCATCAATAGAGAAGAGCCCCCCATTTTTTCTATGGATTATTAGACAATTGGTATGGTATCTTGGAAAATTTCATGATACTTAATCCAAAAACCAAGTAACTGTGGTGAATTACTTTGTAATGTCCAAAAAAGGCATGTCCTCCGGTCGCCGTCTGATTGACACAAATTTTGATGAACATATTTGGATTTCGAAAAAGATGGAGGACTAAAAGATTTTTGTGTCGGTTTCCTCTTCTTATCCTTGAGCACTGCTCGGTTTTAATTAAGGTTTACAACACACTGTGAATTGCTATTAATGTCAGTAACACTATCCTGTCCGGGACTGTCTGAATAGTCTTCTTAGTATTTTTTTTTTTGCTTAGCACAAAACATTTTTGTAGTTCACAATCGCCCACGTCATTTGAACAGAACATAGAATTGTTAACCATCTAATACAAATCAATGAATACATTATCCAGATTAATTCTTTATCCAATTTAAATGCTGATTATTTCTTAAAGCTAATAGTGAATCATTGTAATGTTGTGAACAAAAAGATTTTGCCCTGAAACCCTGAAAACCTGAAGAAAAGCCTAAAATGACATGGAATGCCGATGGAAGAAATGCAACGACAAAAGCTAGAAGCAAACTTGAGCCAACAGCTGCCGCTCCGGTTTGTGCCATCTTCATAGAGTTTTCAAGCAGAGTAGGGGGGGATGAGGAGAAGGAGAGGAAGAGGGAGAGGGAAAGGGAGAGGGAGGTTTTATGCATGCAACACCTCTATCTCTCAGGTGAGGCACCTTTTCAATTTTGGGGAACTTTTGTGGGCAATTGGGGAACTTATATGTTATATTGGTGTTGCATACCGTACCAAATTTCATCCGGTATACGGCGGTTCAGTTTTAACTGAATACCGAAGACCGGGAGGCGATGTTTTGTTCCATATTTCAGCCCGAATTATTTTTTTCCTTTTTCGAGGTTTTGAATGCTCACAGGTCGATATCTTATGAATCCACGGCTACCTAGTTTCTAATCTTACGGTTTTGATGTTTTCTACTTGTACTTATAGCTCTTTGCTTACAGTCCTTTCAGTCTTGTACCTTTCCCATATTTTTTGATTAAAAATAATTACGTATGTGCCAAAACATTTGAAACTCGTATGCCTCAAAACAATCGCATTTTTGCCATGACAGTGAATCGAACATTCAATGGTCAGGTTAGCTCTAAAAGGAAAATGGTTTATACTCCAATGTCCAATATATCGTCAGTATGTTTTCTTCTGCCATAGTGAGGAAAGACTGGTAACCTGTCGTAACTCCGTACCTGAAACCGTGGGTACAGCCGGGCTTATTTTCCCTCTTTTTTTTAGTTTTTGTTTGTATTTTCTTCTACACTTAATTGCGGAACAATTATATTTTCGTCGATCATGTAAATTGATTTTAATCCAGAACGATATATCACGATTTCGCTATGTCGTACTATTGAGAAGTCCATAAGACTTTTTTTATCCACTTCGCTGACGGATATCGATATCGCCATATAATCACCGATAATCGACCGGTATTTTTTTGAACTTCACGTATTTTAGATGTTCGGAACTTACGTCTATATTGTTGATATGGTTATATCGATATCACTATATCGCTATTATCTGCGATATTCTGTATTGATTCCAGATATCGAATATCGAGACCTCTAAAAACTGTACAAATTGACTACTGACAAAACTTATTCGATTTTTATCAGTTATTATTGTTATTATTGAGGAACTTCTTATGTGGGTAATGGGGGGACTTATTACATGTGAAATCGAGGATCTTGTTACATGAATAATTGACGAACTCATCGGTCCTCTCGGAAAAAAAGAGAGGGAAGGAAGAGGAGGGGAAACTTTCCTTTTTTTCTTTTTTTTTTTCTCATTCAAAATCGCACGAATACGGTTTTATGGAATCCACAGGATTTTTTGCGAGCTGGAGATATTTATACCCCTTTGGACGCTATTGGACAATTTGCTCAATCGGTATCTCTCGCTGACATGAGAACTCTTGTCAAAAATATAACTCAATGGTTGGAGGCTCTTTAAAAAAAGACCTTCAGATAACTATTTGGAGGGAGAAAAGCTTTTACAAAAACTATTTGGAGGAGGAAAACTTTTTCAAGAACTATTCGGAAGGAGAAAAACTTTTATGCGAACTATATGGAAGGAGAAAATTTTTACAATAACTATTTGGAGGAAAAAAACATTTACAAGAACCATTTGGTGCGACAAAAACCTAAAAAAATAATTTTTTGGAGGGAGATTGACAGTGTAATTAGGTGTCACAAGTGGGGAAGGAAAGAAAGGAACATTGGCAATTGTTTATAAATATCATACGAATACCATTTTTTTTTATATTGCTGTTAAGAATGTTAAATGCAGGGTCTCAAACATAGGTCTAAATAGTATGGATAAAGACAAAATTTTAGCTTATGTAGTCGTTTGGTCCAATTTTTGCCAATAGTTAGACGGATGAGTTGGTAAGATTAACAATTTCACGATATTTTCTCTGTTGTATGTAAGACGCGGGAAAATCTCTAGCTCCAATCAAAACTTTTTTGTCTTTTTCCCCGGTGTGTTTTTTGTCTTTTTTCTCTGTTGGTTTCTATTGCAGTGTCTTTCTTTGTTTGGTTTGTTTTATTTTATGTGGGGTTTTTGAGGCTTGTTTAGGTTTTTCCTTTCTTTTTTTGTCATGTACTCCGATAATTCTCTATCGTTGTTTTTTGATAATCCTTTGTTATTATAAAGTTGTTGTGATTATTATAAAGTTATTATAAAGTTACATGAAAGTTATTAGTTATTAACCAAATGTTACATGTGTGCATGTATATATTGCCTTTATATATTTACCGGTTGGAAAAGAAAAAACAGGCCAGAAGAGAGGGAGAGTGAGAGAGAGAGAGAGAAGGGAAAGGGAGACGGAGAGGGAGGGGGAGGGAGAGGGAGAGGGAGAGGGGGAAGATTTTCCTGATCTAGCAGATGTTGATACACCAGCTGAACTAAAGAGAAAGTTGATAAGTAACTATGGTTTTTAAGGTTTTTTTAAGAAGTAGAAGCGAAGTGTACACTCAGTTGAGGGCTCGTTACCAATCAGCTAGAGAACATAATAATATTCAAGAAATCTTGGGAGGTCTCGGAGACTCTTGAGGCTATGCACAAGTAGTTTGGCATTACAGTTGGGATAAAGATCGGAAAGATCGAGATGAGTAGAATACATCAAGATGGTACATATATAGAGAGACATACATGTCACATTATCATGTATTGTTATACCAATATGCTAACAAAAGGTGACTCGGTTGGTTCTAATCTGTATAGAGACCAAGATTACTATGTTGTTACTTTCCTTTATTCTCTCTCGTCTTCCCCCCCTCTCTCCCTCTTCTCCTATTTACCTCTCCTCCCGTTTCCCTTTCTCATTTTCTCTCTCTCTCTCTTTCTCTCTCTATCTCTTTTTCCCTCTCACTCTCTCTCTCTATCGCTCCCCTTCCTCCTTCCTTCTCTCCGTCCCTCCGTTGGTTCTAATCTCTATATAGAGACCAATATCACTATGCTGTTATTGTCAGTCCTTATAAAATAAAAGAGCCAGGTTTTTTTTTCTTATACATCTAAAATAAAAGCACATACCTATGGGATAAATCATAATGATCAAACCGCATGGAAAAGGAATGAATTGTAGAAATGTTGTCGAGAGACGAGTTCAACATGAAGGTAAATTGCTCAACATAAAATGGACGCAAAAAAATATTTGCACTTGAATCAAATAGTGGGAGATAAAACAACAAAAATAAAAACCCCGACTCTGTTAAAAAGTGCGATGGCAAACCATCTGAGTCCAATCAACACAACAACCATGGCATTAATAACATCAAGAAGCACTTTATTGTAGAGTGCAAAAAGCAACTACAATAAAGAGCGCAACAAAGTAGATAGAAGCAAAAATCATTTTTTTTAAGGAAAAGGCAAAGAGACACAAGGTTCCCCTGCCATGATGCCAGCATACACCAAAAAAGTTAAATCCTACCAATGGTTGGTCGACACGTGGAGTATCCTCATATGTGCTTTAAATGAGACTGGTTCCCAAATTACACCGCTCATCGTTATTAGTGTTAAAGTTTTTTTCGCCACTTAAATCATCTTTTCCACGTGTACACTTGTCGGATTGTCAATCGGAGACCACCAATAGGAAGGCGGGAATCTTGCCTTCCAATAGCAACCGTCAAATCGACAACCCGACAAGTGTGCACGGAGAAAATATGTTTTAACAAAAAAAATAACACTAATAACGATTAGCGGTGTACTTTCCTATCTCTCCTACCCTAATGTTCATGAGCTAGGGGCATAAGGGAATAGGAAAGGGGGGAGGGAGGGAGAGGGAGGGAGGGAGGGAGGGAGGAAGAGAAGGAGGGGGACGGGGAGGGGAAGGGGGAGAGGGTGGGGGAGAGGGAGGGGGAGAGGGAGGGGGAGAGGGAGAAGGAAAGAGGGGGGGGGGAGAGGAGGGGGAGGGGGAGGGGGAGAGGAGGGGGAAGGGGATGGGGAGGGGGAGAGGGAGGGGGAGAGGGAGAGGGAGGGTGAGGGGGAGGGGGAGGGGGAAGGGGAGAGGGTGAGAAGGAGAGGGAGGGGGGGAGGGGGAGGAAAAGGTGGAGAGGGAGAGGGAGGAGAAAGGGGAGAGGGAGAGGGGGAGAGGGAGAGGGGGAGAGGGAGAGAGAGAGGGAGAAGGTGAGGAGGGAGAGGAAAAAGGTGAGGAGGGAGAGGGAGAAGGGGATAGGGAGAGAGAGGGAGAGGGAGAGGGAGAGGAAGGGGGAGAGGGCGAGGGGAGGTGGAGGGGGAAGGGGAGGGAGAGAGAGATGGAGAGGGAGTCCGCCCTAGTACAGGCTCCGCAGCACTTAACATACAAAAAATCCGTACTTTATAAAACCAAAATTACAAGACTGGAACAGTACAGCTGTACGGTCAACTCCACACAGTTATCGCGATAATATTTTATCGCCATAATTTCTTTTCGTATTTTATCTTATGAAACCGATATATCGATTATCCGTGTATTAAAAATTGGATCGTATCGTATCACCAACTACTCTACAGTATCGATACACTATTCTACTAAAAACATGTGGTCGACAGTTGCGTTGAACGGACGGTAGGGATCCAATAAGATGTGAGGGCCGATGTCGGATCACACGTGTAGTAATGTTTGGACTCCGTACTGTACTTTGGAATCTCCATGTGAAACGGAATTCGTAACAGAATGGATATAAGCAACGGGACCGAATTCCCATAGAAATTTATAATATAAACCTTGGCGTCTTCACTCTACAGTCGACAATCCCTTGTTTGGCTTGCAGGAAGGTGTTTACAAAAGTTTATGCTAAAGTTTTTACAAAAGTTTGTGCTAAATTTTTTACAAGGAAAGGCCCTTGTGTTACGAGAGTGGTACCATTTTGTCAGTCTAATGCTGGAAAAGAAAATCTCCTTTCGTACCTTTATTTAGTTTGTTGAAGCATTCTGAAAGGGCTTCTTAAAATTAAGTTCTGGATTTGGTTATATTGCGAGTGTTGTAACAGGATTTCCTACCTCTCTGAAAATCCCATTACTACAAACAATTTCAACCACACATTCCACACATTGTAAAATACACATCCACATTGGAAAACACTCACATAAGGATAAACTTTAAATTAGAAGAAGCTTCTGTCCACATAACATTAGCTTGGTCTCTTGCCCTCGTGGCTCAACCCTTCAAATTAAAGTGTTTCCTCTACTCTCCACTCTTAATAATTATATCTCTTAACTACTAAAACACTATTTAGTTAGTAAGAGATTTCAATGCAAAAATGCCTTTTCTCCAATTTGGTATTAATCGCTTACCTGGGCCAATCATTGATCAGCAAAGACTCAGACTGACCAATGCAAAAACGTGCGAAATCTCTTACTAACTACTTAGCACTTTATTAACCAATCAAACGTTACGTTTCACTACGTAACATTTACGTGCAAAAGTGCGCGCCAAACGAAACGCGACTTCGCACGATCGTGCGTAACAAATTTCGCACGCGAAACTTCCAACGAAATTCCCTTAAGTAAAAGTGACGTTTCGTACAAAAATTTGTACGAAACGAACCACCGTGCATACTAAACGTTTCGTTAGAACTTTATGAAACGTACACGCGTAATTTTGGTACTAATTTGACCCTTAACCCGTTTCAATGATACCCACTTGTTATTAAGACCACAGGCTATCACCTAAATACACCCATCGCTATAACTTTTAAAATATAACTCCAAATAGCGTGATTCTTTCGCGGACGTCTACCAAATTTAGTACTCTATAATCATAATACCTAAATACCCCTTTATAAACAAGTTCGATCCGCTATTGCTGTTACATCATCCCCTCCTTATTTTTAACTGACCTCAATTAAACACCTTTAATTCTCAAGACGGGACTTCTATATTATTATCCCTCCAATACCTCTGTAAAAACTCAGAATTTTTATCCTCTAAAGTCAACTCATCCTCAGGCCTTCCTAGATAATGCACTTGCCAGAATATAGTATCACCAACCTTGAACCGTTGACCAACCCAATCTATTACCCATATGTGGACTTCAGGTTCTATAATCATTGAGGGATCCAATTCCAATTCTCTTTCAGTTGGTCGAAGTTTCGCTGGTTTCAATTGGCTGATGTGTATCACTGGATGAATTTTTGTTGAAGGCGGGAAGTCCAATTTGGCAGCAACTAACGATATCATCTCGATTACAGTAAATGGTCCAATGTACTTAGGGGCAAATTTCCCCGTAGGATCCGATTGTTGTTGTTCTTTGGTCTAAAATAGACCGCAGAAGCCACCCAAACTATCATGCAAAAAGCTAAGCGAAGCTAAGCCAATGAACAATCATTTGAAATGCATCCTCCATTTAACATACATGCATACACAGATGCAATAAACAACAACTAGGGTTTCATGGAATAATCAACATAAATAAACCCTATGACAACATCTAAGGTTTGATGGCATAATCGACATAAACAAACCCTTGGACTAATGCATAAACAATGCATATCAAACATATATAAAATAACATAAATAAATAATAACAAACAAATGCATCACACATAAACAAAAAGTATAATCAAAGTATAATCAAATAATCATTATATCATTTAAAGTGCATGACTTAATCGGCAACCCTAAAAGTCTACATCTTCGGTCCCTACTTTTCATGCTAAGCATTGATGATTTTCCTAATGAAGCTCAAATCTATATATACACTTGCGAGCTGTCAACGAATCACTAAGTGTCAAAATAACCAACATACATTACGTAAATGTCATCAAGTCCTATTTAACCATAATAGACCATCACTAAGAATAAATTAATCGTAAGCGTACACCTGAAAGTCAAGCAATCGTAAGCGTACACTTGTCTGCAAAGTACGACACTGCATACACACAAATTAAAATACCGAAACCCTAAATGATCACCTAAATAGAAACTGTAATAATCAACATTAATATATTAATTCACGTAAGAGAAGACAATGTTGTTTCAAATATTTACACCGACGCGTCCGCAAAGTACGCGTCATAAGCGACAACTTGCTTAGTCACTTGCAGATAAATCCACGTAGTGAACCGACATCGCATATGTACGGTCCACTTAATAACACGTCATCAAACAATACAATCCCTTGGAAATATCGGCGGACGTCGTCCGCCCTCCACGTGTAACTCGAATCACTTGCCGAAATAACCCGTACCATCCAAATCCTGTCCGTACCGAAATCACGTACTTCGTCATAAATGTCACGTGCCAAATTTGAAGTGCACCTGTCAAAATACGACGCTCCGTACCGGCGGCGTCACATTTAATAAATGCGGTCTGTCGCATTATATTTCGTATGGCCGGCGTATTTTTCAAATCCTTCGAATATTTCAAATCGAATCGCGAAGCGATCCGCCGTCCATTTCTATTTAACATTCCGTAATTTTTCGTACGCTTCTTTGCGTCACTCAATTTGTACTTTACGTCACTTTAAATTCATTTTGCATCTACCCCAAACCCGTAAATCCATTCGTACCACCACATTACTTTCAGTATTTACGTACGCACGCAAACATGCGCACGCACGTACGAAACTGAATCTTCAAAAAACAACACTAAGCTGCGTTGCTCTGCTGCGCCACTAAGTAGCTATGTTGCTAAGCTGCTATACTATTATGTTGCGCTGGTCTGGAATCGCAGCTGCGCTGCTTTGATATCGCAACCATAGCACCCTAGTTGCTAACTACTTAGTACCCAACTCTGTAACCCTGTTATAGTGCCTCTCACAAGGGCTTCAACGTCCCGCTGAACCTTCTGTCTTAAGGAAAATGCAGCTGCCGGAGTATACTGTACCTCTTTTCGTGGTACTTCTCAAATTCTTGTCGCAGGGTGTCGAGTTGGTTTTGGAGCTGCTCACATCGAGTCTCCAGCAACGCAATATGATGGTCTATCGCTGCTAAACGTCTCCGAATGATTCGCTCCCGCACTTGTTTCTCCCCCTCTTCTGGTACAGCCTCGGGACCCTCGGGTTGCGGCGGAATGGCCTTCGGTGCAGGCTCCGTTGGTGCCGGAATATGGGGCGATTCGGGTTCTGGAAGTTGTTGTGCCTCTTCCGCCTCCTCTTCAGCCAGTTCCCACCTAGGTACCTTCCTTAGCTTGAAGGACGCATGTTTCTTGGCTGCTCAGGCCCGCTGCAAAACGTTCTTTCTGGCAAGCTTGAGTGCCCGTACTTCGGGGGTGACCTGTGCCCGAGCAATGATGTCATGGAGGCGAACATCCTATGGGTGATAACGCCGGAGTTACCCGGGAACATCAACCCTGTACTGGTAGTTATCCTCAACTACTTCCACAAACGGTAGGACATGGGGGTTTAGCTGCACATAACTCTTATGGTTGTTCCTGAGGTCCTTTGTTCTCATAAAATTCTAGGTCGGGTGTGACGGTACGCTGGCGGGGATAAAGATAGGGTCCCCAGGTTTTCTCGTACGCCACTCCTCGGGCCACTCCTTGGGAACCCAATACAAGCGCTTCGCGAAGCTGAAGGCGAGATCCGGATGCTGTGTGTCGGCAGGAAGTGGGAAGAGATAGTTGGGAATTTCCTCTCCCTGTTCACTCTCCTCGGCCGTCTCCCTTTGGTTTTCTCGAAGGAGAAACACCTCGTCTCCACTAGGGTATTCTGCTTCCGCTTTCTCTTCCGCTCTTTCGGAGGACTGCTTGTCTGCTGTACTCCCCTTGTTGGGGTCTCTCATCACCTCCAGATCCGAGGTGCGCTCCTCAATTGGCGGAGGCGTTGGTTCTCGTTCTGGTTCCTTCCCCTTCGAGTGCTCATGATCCTCCTTATACTCCTGATCCTCTTCCCAGGTTGGGGTGTATTCGGGGTCCTGTGAGTTTTCTGACCCCTCCCCTCCACTGGTTTCTGCTGGACCAGCCTCGCTACTGGCGCTTTATTCTGGTTCCGGCTCCGCAGGTCTGAAAAAACGTCATCCATCGCACTTGTTTCTTGGACAACTTCCGTTGTGTTTCTAGGTACTGTAGGGCGTGGTGATCCGTGATGACCATGATCCGCTTCCCTTGAACGTAACACTTCCAAACCTCCAGGGCATTGATGATAGCGATTGTCTCCTTCTCATGGGTGGCCTTCTCATGGTTCAACTCCGATGCCTTTAGTTTTCGACTGTCGTAGGCAATGGGTTGAAGACCTTTTCCTTGATCTTACATAAAGATCGCTCCAATAGCCGTATCGCTGGCGTCGGTGATTATCATTCAAGTTAAGTTTGGGTTGGGGACAGCTAACACAGGGGCGGTAACCAACCGCTCCTTTAGCTTGATAAAGGCTGCCCCTTGCGCCGATTTCCAATCTTAGGGCACGTCGTTATTGAGCAACTCCGTGAGTGGTGCAACGAATTTGTGAAACCCTCGACAAAACGTCGATAGTAGGAGCATAATCCTAGAAAGCTCCGTAACTCCGTAATATTCGTCGGCTGCGGCCACTCCTTTATTGCCCTTGTTTTGTTCGGATCCACTGCGATTCCGTCCCGACTCACCACATGGCCCAGAAAATCAATTTTCTCCTTGAAGAAGTCACATTTGCATCTCTTTGCGTACAACTTATTTTCCCGAAGGACTTGTAGGACCGTCTGTAGATGCTTTATATGATCATCTAGCGTTTGGCTATACACCAAGACATCGTCTAGGAATACGATTACAAACGCGTACAAATATTGCCGAAAGATGGAATTCATTAAATGCATAAAAGTTATCGGTGAGTTAGTCAACCCGAACGGTATTACTCGAAACTGGAAATGACCATACCGAGTTCTTAAACGCGGTCTTTTCCACATCTTCCTCGGCAATTCTAATCTGGTGGTAGCCGCTCCGTAAGTCTATCTTCGAAAAATAATTAGCACCTCGAAGTCGATCCAATAATTCGTCTATCCTAGGTAAAGGGTACGCATTCTTCACCGTTAATTTGTTTAGCGCTCGGTAGTCTATACACATACGGAAACCTCCATCTTTCTTGTTTACGAAAAGAACGGGGGCTCCATATGGTGACTTGCTCGGTTCCATTGCTCCGGCTTCGACCAACTCTGCGAGTTGCTTTTTGAGTTCGTCCAACTCGGTGTAACTCATCTTGTACATCCGATTAGCCGGGGGTACGGCTCCGGGAACAAGCTCTATCTTATGGTCTACTTCGAGCTTCGGAGGTAGTCTTTCAGGGAGCTTCGGGGGAAATACATCTGCTTACTCCTCGAGAAGTTTTGTCACGACTTCCGGGGCCTCTTCCAAAGTCTTTCGAGTGTCGTCACTTTCTTTTGAGTCGAAGTCGGGGTCCTTTTTCTTCCATTCTTCCGCGATCTCCTCCTTCGCCTCCTCCATTGGCTGGACGACCGTCATACCAATCGTTTCCCCTTTCTTGAGTGCCCTCTTAAGCTATAAGGCCGAAAGTAGGCGTCCCTCTTCCGCTCCCTTACCAGCCGCTCCCGCTTTTACCTCAAACTCTTCTTCACCTTTCTTCACTCTCATGTCACCACTTCGCGAATCGATCGTCGGATTCCATTTTTGCAGCCACGGTTTCCCCAGGATTACTTCATGGTCCCCAAGAGGTAATACATGAAGCGTGTCATACCATCAGAATTTCCTAATTTCGACGCGTAACCTCGGAGTACGATGGGTAATCGATAAGGAACTTCCGTCGGCCAATTATACCGACTAATGATCCTTTAGCACTACGAGAGGAAGATTCAACCTTTTCACCGTCGCCTCGTTGATGAATTTCCCCGATGCTCCGGAGTCCACCATGAAGTTAGTTGCGTTCACTCCGGTTTGACCCCAAAATTTTTAAGGGTCTCCTTCTTCTCCGGCTAACCTCATAACGTTAAGAGTTCCCTTTTTGGGACCTTTCCGTTTTGGACATTCTCGAGCCATATGATCTGGGGAACCGCATTGGAAGCATAGGGCCATTTTGCCTCCTCCGCTGAAGCTCCTCGAGGGAATAAGTCATTGGTCTTGGTCTTTGTAGGTTTCTTCTTTCTCCGCAGGACGTTGACCACTTCCTTATCCTCGTCAATTGCTCTGAGCTCCATGGGGGTTGGACCATCGTCTCGTTGACTTCCTCCGCCGCTGCTTGACCCATAATGATTAGGTCTTTGGAGGTTGAAGTCAACCGAATTGGTCCGCTCCGCAAATTATTTGATTGTCGAGAAGTTAAGAGTCGTGCTTTCCCAAGCAAACCATTGTTCCACATCCCTACGAAAAGAGGATTTAAGCCCCTTCACGTAGCGATCCACGGCTTCATCCTCCGTCATCGTGGGTATTTGAACTTTGCACTCTAAGAACCGCTGCGTAAACTCCAACACTGAGGTTCGTTGCTTCAGCACTGCGATCTTATCTCTTGCCGCCTTCACCGTATTGACGAGCTGCCAAGCGTCACGGAGGAATTGAATGAAGAGAGCCCAAACGGTCGGTACCTCATCATTCTCCACCATTCTCCTCCACCATGCCCCCGCTGCCCCTTTAAGAAGACCACCCTCATAGTGAATCTTCTCACGATCCGATAGGCTAGGAAAATTCTCGAGATAGTTCGCAACGGAGAATAGCCATGTGTCAAGGTTCTTGTGTCTTACACGGTCAAACTCGTCGGGAAGTCTCAATTTCGGTCTCCTGAAGTATCTCTCTATGCCTCCATGAGGACGCTCCCCAAGACGAGACTCCAAGGCTGCGACGGTGTTGCTCAGCTGCGCGTTCTGTAATCTAACGCTTTCTAACTCCCTGAGAACTTGCGCTAACATTTCTGTAGTGGATACGCCGTGTTCGTCCATGCTGTCGAGTCACGAGAAATCGCTCTGATACCAGTGAAAAAGGGGACGATAGCGCGCCACAGCACGCCACAATGCACAGCGGAAAACACGAAGGATCTTCCCGTAGCAACAGTAGGAGCACACAGCACTGACAGACAAAGTTGCGCTTTATTACTTGGAAGAGAGTACAAGATTGTGCTCGCTGCGTAGGTCTATTCGAAGAGTGTCTTATCCACTAAGCCTATCTGACTATTTAAACTAGCTAGCTGCTAGTCAACCTATTAGTGTACAACTGTACACGTGGACTTTCACGGTCAACTGAGACAAATCCCCAAAATATATTCTAGAACAATACCGTTATATCTACATTCCGCGGCGTTGTTATACTGCTAAGTTGCGTTGCTCTGCTACGCTGCTATGCTGCTACGCCACTAAGTAGTCAAGCTGCTAAGCTCCTATACTGTTATGTTGCGCTGGTCTGGAATCGCAGCTGCGCTACTCTGATATCGCTACCATAGCAGCCTAGTTGCTAACTACTAAGTACCTTACTCTGTAACCCTGTTACACCATGGGAGTGTTACAATTATTTGCCTTTTCCATCTAGAACTTCTCAAGCATATTACCTATTGCTTCCTTTTGAGTAAGTCTGATAACCTTTTTCCCTCGTCTTTCTCCATTTAGATTCCCAAAATAAACCTTGCCTCCCCTAAATCCTTCATATCAAATCTGCTTATAAGATCTTTCTTTAACTTATTGATCTTTTCCAAAGACTTACTTAACACCAGTAGATCATCCACATGAATTGTAATGAAAATCACACCTTTCTCATCTTTAAACGTAAAGATAGAATGGTCAGAGATGATCCAAATATATTGTAGACCGGTGAGAAATTATTCAAGTTTCTTTTTCCACTGTCGAGAGCCAGCTTAAGTCTATATAAGGACTTTATGAGCCTATAGACTTTGCTCTCTTCCCCATTCTCCACGAATCCCTCTAGTTGCCACATGAAGATTTCTTCCTCTAACTCACGATAAAGAAATGTGGTCTTAATATCCATCTAATGAATTTCCATGTTTTCAGCTGCTGCTACATTGACGAGAATCTTTAGTGATGGGAACCAAACAATTGGAGCAAAAATCTTTGCATAGTCAATCCCCTCTTTTTGGGTAAACCACTTTGCTACCAAACGAGGGTTATATCTCTCACTGGTATTATTATGATTCAGTTTTGTTGAAAAAAGTATTTTATATCTTGTCTCTATTTTTTAAACGAGAGAGAGAGAGAGAGAGAGAGAGAGAGAGAGAGAAAAAAAAACAAAATGAAAGACAGGCCATGGCTGACCCGCTTTTTAGAAGGTGCACACTAAACTAGAGTGGCATTTAACCAAAATTATGTTTTCTGCTGGAATTGAACCTGCGGCCTATAGATTATGTATAGCCGGATGCCTTTATCATTAAGGCACTACGAAACGATGAATATATTACATTTAAACGTGAATCTGAATTGTGTAAATTTAATTGATCAGACAGCCTTCGTTGCAGCCGCCAACCGAAATGCGCTTTTGGCGGCCTTTCGAAATATCTCCACGCAATGCCACGTGGCGTCACACTATTTGGATACAACAGAAGATGGGAGGAGAAACCATGGCTCCTGATTTGACTGGCGTCACCTTCAAGGCCATGTTGTACAATGGTTCTACAATAAATACATCGGCAACTATACCTTTTGTACTATATAGGGTTCTTATTGGACTAGGGTTTAGTAATAGGTAGTTGAGAGTAGGCAGACTAGGACTTAGTAATATTTGAGGCGCCTCTCTCCAAGTGACCTTCTATATAAATAGGCTCTGTTTGGCCAACCATAACTAATTGCTCAGGGAGCAAATTCATTAATTCTTTTTTCGTTGGACTCAGGGGAGTCTTGTCCTCACAAGGGTGAGGCTGGTCAAAGTCATTGCCTACCAGGGTGGCTATTATTATCAGGGAAACCAAAGTGGGTTGATGTTATCCTAATGGCTACTTGTGAATTGTGCATTCTATGGGGCAACGGAGCTCACAAAATTAGAGATTATGGGCCCACCACGTACGGTGGCCATAAAAGATATTTCAGGCGTTATCTATAAGGGAAAAAGAGGAGGACAACCCAATGAACATGAAATGGGAGCTTCAAAGACGGACGTTTTTCACTTTTGCAGAACATCGGGACATTACATTGTTGATTGCACCTAATTGGAAGAATTAAGTATGAAATACGGGAAGGTGAACAGCAACAAAGAGGAGATAGAGGAGCTTCTCCACAATAAAAAATGAGATAATAAGGTGGAAATACCAATAAAGCAAAAATGAGCATTAGGAGGTTTGAAAGAACCCTCGGAGGAAGGGTTGATCATCGATTCGGGAGCATATATTCATATGAGCAAAGACAAAAGGTGGTTTACAAAGTTGAGGAAGATCCGCGCTGTTGAGAAAAAATTTGGGGATGGTAGAGTTGTTACTACAAACCTTGTAGGATCAATGGATCTAAAGGTCATAGTTGAAGGGAAAGTCTCCATTGTCACTCTTTTAGATTTGCTATGTATACCTGAGCTTAGCAAATATCTGATCTCTACAGTTGTCTTAGATAAGAAAGATTTCGTCACGATAACTAAGAAAGGAAGGTTCACTGTTAGTTTTGATGGTGAGGTATATTTCGTAGTTGAAAAAGGTAGCCAATGAATGTTTAGAATTGTACTTTGCAATTAAAAGAAAGGTTCCCTGTGCTCTTGTGTAAGTGATATTATGTTGTGGCATAAGAGACTTGGACATGTGCATCTGGATAGATTAAAAGAAATAAAGACCAAAGGAATAGTGGATGGGATAAAGTTTGAGGAATCTGAAATGGTAGATGATTGTAGTGGTTGTGCACAACGCAAGATCCATAGACTTTCTTTCCCAAAGATTGCCATTTATAAAAGAGAGAAGGTCTTAGAGCTTCTATACACAAATGTGTGGGGAACGGCGAGATATCTCTCACACGGAGGGAAAAGGTATATGTTGACCATCACCGATGACTGGTCTAGATATACTAAGGTATACTTCATTAATCATAAGTCAGAAGTGTTGCAGTACTTTAAGGAATATAAAGTTTGGAGTGAGAAACTTCATGAGACCTCCATAAAAGAAGTAAGAAGCAATAATGGGGGGAGTACACCTCAAATGAGTTTAAAGAGTTTTTAATAAACAAAGGAATTCATCAACAAAAAACTGTTCCCGATAATTCGGAGCAAAATGGAGTAGCCGAAAGACTAAATAAAACACTTGGTGATATGTCAACGAGTATGCTAACTGATAAGAGGATGGGCTTCCGGTTTTGGGCGGAAGTTATGAATTATGCAAACTTCATCAAAAATAGGGTTCTAACTTGAGCTAATAAAAATGAAACTCCATATGAGAGGTGGACTGGAAGAAAACTAGAATTATCTAGTTTGAGAGTGTTTGGAAGTCAAGTGTTTAGCTTTGATAATGACAAAACAAAGTGGAAGTTAGAAGCAAGATGAAAGCCTGGATACTTGGTCAGATATGATGAAGATAGCAAAGGATAGCGAGTGTATGATAAAAAGAAAAAGGATATATTCTTAGCCAAACACATTGTAGTTATGGATGAAGTAAAATCCATAGATCCGTTTAAATACACCAAAGAATTTAAAATCAGGATAGTCCCGGATCTGGATTTTAATCCTTACCTTGAACTAATTCAAGAAGCACACAAGGAAGGAATTGAATTTTTAGGAAATTCAGATGACAAGAAAGTGGAGGAGACGCATGAGGCTCCACTTCAAACTGAAACTTAAGAAGAACCACAGTCGACGGATAGGGGAGATGAAGTTGTACCCAAACAGAATCTGAGGATGCCCTCAATATCAGCATAAGAATATTAGAGGGAGGACGGAGAAGCAACAAACGTATTCAAGAGAGAATGGCCAACAGTAAGTTAACCAAGCTGTCCCATCCGGAAGAACCTAAAACATATTTGAGAGCCATAATTAGCTTGGAATGGGATGGATGGAAAACAACTATTAATGAAGAAATGAATTCCATAATAGAGGCAAACACATAGGAGTTAGTAGATTGTCCTGCGAATAGAAAGCCAATCGGTTGTAAATGGGTTTTTAAACTATAATTGAACCCAGATAATTCTATAGAAAGGTACAAGGCTAGATTGGTAGCAAAGGGATACACTCAAAAGGAGGGAATTGATTATAAAGAGACCTTAGCACTGGTAGTCTGGTTTCCCTCAATTAGAATCCTTCTAAGTATAGCTGCAGCGGAAGGCATAGAAATACATCAAATGGACATAAAACCTGCATTTCTAAATGGTGAACTATAAGAAGAAATTTTCAGGAAACAACGGAGGGATTTGTAGAGGAGGGAGAAGAAAGCAAGGTGTGCAGGTTGATTAAATCACTATACAGGTTGAAAGAAGCGCCCTGACAATGGAACATAAAATTGTATGAGTTCCTTACTGGTCTAGGTTACATACCAATCAGCTCATATCACTCGATTTATCTTTTTGAAGATGAAAATGGTGCAATTTTCATCGCAGTGTATGTGGATGATTTGCTTGTTTTGAGTAAATCTATTGAGAAAATAAATCAACTAAAAATAAGTTTGAGTAGTCGATTTGATATGAAAGACCTAGGAGAAGCTAAGTACATTTTAGGAATACAAATACAAAGGGATAGAGA
>JBBHKE010000967.1:124607-192034 GCA_037447655.1 Zygnema cylindricum
AACCTCAATATAAAATTTTCAATATCGCTACCCACTTAAATCCACTATCGGATCCCAGAATTATTGTTCACCCATAGTAACTTTGCCCAATTCCCAGTTTAATCATGGTTTTAATGCGCACATGCAAAGTATTTCAGATTGCTTTGCAAATCATACGTGCCACCAAGCAAAGCATGTTTAAAATCATGCTTTGCAGTGAAAATGAATTCCCTTAAAGCAACCTTCAAAGCGCACGCTTTAAACAATGCGTGCTAGCACGCTTCAGCGCAATCGCACGATCGTGCGTAACAAATTTCGCACGCGAAACTTCCAACGAAATTCCCTTAAGTAAAAGTGACGTTTCGTACTAAAATTTGTACGAAACGAACCACCGTGCATACTAAACGTTTCGTTAGACTTTATGAAACGTACACGCGTAATTTTGGTACTAATTTGACCCTTAACCCGTTTCAATGATACCCACTTGTTATTAAGACCCCACGCTATCACCTAAATACACCCATCGCTATAACTTTTAAAATATAACTCCAAATAGCGTGATTCTTTCGCGGACGTCTACCAAATTTAGTACTCTATAATCATAATACCTAAATACCCCTTTATAAATAATTTCGATCCGCTATTGCTGTTACAAGTGTATATTTGTATTGCGAGTGGATTTTTACTGAACTGAAACATGGACGGAACAAAAGATTTCGCTGCTATTCTTGGTGGACATGAAATACTAAAAAGAACTAGCTTAGAAGCTTCTACTGGCGCTTCTTCACCTATAGGTGTTGTTGTAGCTTACTGGAGAGGTATACTATGGATTGTTACACTAGATTATTAGTTCTGGACAGGTGTCATGGAGTGATTTTGGATTGCAGTATCCTTTTTTTTCCTTTACTGACTCATTGCTTGCATCAATATAGTCCATTCAAACCTTCTAAAAAATTGTTTTAATGTGTGAAAAGGTATGAAAACGCTATGTGTGGTTACGCGGAAAAAAATATGATACACATGTAGTACATGATCACCAGATATAATGCTTTTACGTATTTTCGCACTTTTGAATTATGTTTTAAAAGAAGGGGATAAGAGTTGCAGATGATCATACTCGCTGCATTTAAAAAAAATAAATTCCTAAACCCGTCTTAAATTGTTAGCAACCATTTTTTTGCCACACAGAATTTGATTTGGAGAATGCGAGAGTCCGTTTGGATGACCAAGGCTTGAAGATTGTTGAAAATCAGAAATCCAATACCAAAAATCGTCAAAAGTTGGCACATCTCACAAGAGGCAAGTATAGATGACGGGAGAAGATGTGTTTGTATTTGTATTTCTATTTCTATTTCAATCTTATCGGAGTGGAATAATCGGTAATATTTTTTTTTGCATATTTTTGATTGTAGGCGTTTAGCGCACATTTCGCTCGTGAAAGGAAAGTGTGAATTATGCCAGAGGATAGCTTGTTTACCTTAAACCTATCATTGAATCACACCACCTTTCGCTATTAGAGTCAGTGAATTGTTAGCGTTAACACTTCATTAGTATTAGCAACAGTAAATTCACGTCACTAAATTATGTTTTGCCACGTTGATAATTATGAGCCACTTGACTGAATATTGATATTAACACTTTTTTAAGAAAGGCACTCAGTCGAACTAGAGTGATTAACTCTAATAGCACTTGGCAGTGTACACTGCCCACTCCTATCAATCTCTCTACAAATGCCCACTCCTATCAATCTCTCTACAAAAAGTCAGTATTTCACTCAACATTGTGACCTGTCACTGGTTTGCTGGTTTTATGACAGACTTGAAGCAGGCATCCACAGAAGAGAAGTCTAAGCACTTCACAAGCCTTTTGAAGGCATTTCAAGAAGAGGTTGATAGCCTCACCAAGCGAGCCAAGTATGAAGAGAATGCGTTTCTCAATATATATCAGAAGTTGCTTGAAGCGCTAGATCCTCTACCGTCCTCTACCGTCCTCTACCGTCCTCTACCGTCCTGCAGCAGTACGTCTTCACACCTTACTTGTTTTTAGTTTTCTTTGCTTGCATTTGTGATGTCTCCATGTGAATCGACACATTAAAATGTGGCATCTGTCAGTTATGCATCCATTCACATACTTGTAGCCAGTCTGTTAAAGGAATCAATGAAATGTATATGCCTATTAGCAGTAACATTAATGTGCTTTCATTTCGTCGTGCTACCTTGTTTTTCTAATTTTTCCAACGAAGTTAAGCGCACATTGTTCCGTATATTCCATATTCATCTGCATGTGCTGTTTGGTGATTAATTTTAAAAGAGGCGCTCGCGCCGCAGAATTGGAGCAAGAGAACAAGAAGATGAAACAGGAACTCGATCAGTTTCGTACAGAATCTGCTCATTTAAAGAACCAGCAAGCTACTGTTTGCCGTTCAGAGGACCGCAAAAGTCAATTAGAACAGCAAGTGAGCGTTTTTGAAAATCTTAAACTTATCCAATTTCCTAATTTGCATATTGTTTCACAGTGAGGGTTCTGAAGAAGGTTCATCTTGAATTTTGAAACTTCGTCTAGAGTCAAGTTATTAATTCCCCAGTTAGATAGACGATAAACTCTTTTTTCCTAATGTACAACAAATTTAAATTTGCAGCAAATGGAAACGTAGGCTGTATATATTCAACGATCAGAAAGAAATCCGCTGTCCATATCTAGACATATTCGGATTGCTGTAAGTACATTCAAGAAATTGTGTTTGAACACACAAAATTTCAACATCTGGTGAGGCTGTTGCTGTTGGAATATTGTCGTTTCGCGGTATTCTCGCGAAACGTCATACCAACGTTTATTTGTTGACGTGAAAGTATCACGCCATCGTACGAATTGTGCGATGACGTTTCGCGGTTCCATTTGAAGCTTCCGCGAACGAAACATACTATTTTGTTTTGCGTCACGTTATGTTTTCGTGCGCAGGTGTCACATTTTGCGTGCAGGTGTTTTCGTGTGACGACACGTGTTTAAGTCAACGTTTAGAGTTAGTCGTTTTGAAGGAAGAAAGCGCGTGCTACTTTCTTCGTGGAAACCTCCTTGCAGTGAGCACAGTCAGCTAGGGACAGACTTCGTCACTACACTAAGTTTTGCTTGTCTTACCTTATTGTCTCTTAGTGCACAGTAACGAGTATATATAGGCAACAGTGTACATGTGCAGAGTATTCTATCTCACATGATTAAATCTTAGAGGATTAATCTTGGAGTAGAGATTATTTAAAGAAGAGAGATAAAAGAGAGAAGAGGGAAGAGAGATGATGTAAAGAGGCTTCGGCGAAGAACACTTAAAAATCTTTTTGGCTGAATATTCCTCTTGTTTATTATGAGCTTCCGCTGTGTTAGAAATTCTCCTTCCTCCATGTTCACTTCGGAGAGAGCAAGAGAGTTCAGTTTTTCAAGATCTCAATTTGAGGAGACCCGAAATACGGAGAGAAAAATTGAGGAAATGTTTGATACACTTATGAGATATGTAGATTCCCGTTTTCAAACTCAACCGAGTGATAGAAAAGAAAACACTTCCTTTCGGGCTACCGATCCCTTTAGAGGAGGAGCTAATGAGAGTGAGAGAAAAGAGAGGATTAGGAAGGGAAAGTCGAAGATAGAAGAAGAAGAGTCCGAGTTTGACGAAGGATTGGAAAACGAAAAAAAATATATATGTCGGGGAAATCCGTGGCCTTTAATGGCACCAATTATGCCGTTTGGAAGAAGTTTATTTCAGGCTAACTTATTCTCAAGAAGCTTTGGAGGATTGTTAATGGAGAAGAGAAAATGCCACTCGAGAGTAAGGCACGTGCTCAATAGAGGTTGAAGGATATTGCGGCAACGACCGGTTTGATGAAGAATTACACTTCTTCCGTGCTTGATCATTTCCTCGCTCACGGCACGGCCCATGAGTGTTGGCAAGCACTTGAGGAGAAATATGAGAAAGGCGTTGAGAACAAGGGTCAATATGTTTATACCGACTTTATGAATTTTAAAATCAAGTCAAATGAATTGATGGATGATGTCATGAAGCGCTTTAATATTATACTCGAGCAATTAATCAACAATGGTAGAGTTATTTTGGTTGCGGATAAGTTAAGCGTTTTTCTTAATGCTTTACCGGAGAAGCTTTTGCATCTTAATGCTATTTTACGAGCGAAGGCAGATAACACCTTCGGATTCACCGTTAATTTTATCAAAATGTCGGAGGGAACTCCATCGGCTTCTTCAAGTGGAGGAGGAGTTCTCAACTCTACTACTCCCGAAACCCCGGATCTTAACTATGCCGGTGGTAGAGGAGGTGGTAGAGGAGGTGGCCCGAGAGGTGGTGGTGGCGGCCGAGGCTACAAGAAGAAGCAAGGTCGTCCACCAAAGGTCCCTTCGGATCTTTCCAATGTGAAATGCTACCGGTGTAACCGACTTGGACATTTGTCTTCATCTTGTCCAAATAAAGACAAACAATGTTATTTTTGCGGTAAGTGGGGGCATACAAGCCCTCAATGTTATGCGAAGAGTGGAGATTCCGGAAGTGGAAAAGGAGGTAGAGGAGGTGATAGAGGCGGCCGATGTGGCGGCTGAGGAGGAGGCCGCGGCGGTGGTCGTGGTTACGGTAATGCAAATTACTTTGACTATGGTAATGAAACCGGTGATGATTTTCCGGTTCTTAATCTTACCCTTGATTCGGTAAGTAGTGGAGGAAATTTGGAGAAGAGTGGATTATTGATACAGGGGCATCTCACCATGTTTGCACGGTTGCCACCTTGTTTGATGATATGAGGGAACTTACGGTTCTAAGGTTTATTACGGCTGCAAGCGGCCATGTCATTTCGGTAGGTACGGTTGGCACGGTTTGGCTTAATCTTGTTTCATGGGATAATGATGGGAAAGAGAAATTGACGGAGTATTGTCTACAAAATACTCTTTATATTCCGTACGGTTCGGTCAATTTGTTAAACGTACCACAAATCTAAAAGAGTGGTGGAAGTTTACTTGCAAGAGGTGATCAATCTATCAAGATTTGGAATGAGAAGGGGAATGTTATTGGTGAAGGAGTTGTAATGGATACGAACCATAGTCGGCTCATATGGAGGAGGCTGAAATCTAAAGTTCCCACCGAGGGAATTTCACATCAAATTTCGGAGTTGAAAGGTGATCTTACCTTATGGCATCATCGGATGTGTCACACATCCGAGGTAAGTTTGAAGAAGATGATTCGTCATTCTTCGGTGAGGGGTTTGGACCTCGCATCCGGTGAGAAGGTGAACGGATGCGGAGGATGTAGCAAAGGACGTCAAATTCGGAAATCCCATCCGAATAAAAACATCAAACATTGAGCTCAAAATCCTTTGGAGGTTGTTCACATCGATCTTTGTGGACATATTAAACGGGAGACAATTGGAGGTAATAAGTATACTTTAGTGATTGTTGATGACTACTCTCGGAAGTCATAGGTGTATTTATTGAAAAGAAATCGGATGCATTTGAAAAATCTAAAGAATGGCATGTAATGGCCGAGCGGCAAATTGATAAGAAGATTAAGTCCATTCGGTCGGACAATGGAGGGGAGTTTGTTGTTTTTGAGGGGTAATGTAAGGAGCGGGGGATAAGGCATCAATTCACGGCGCCTTATTCTCAGGATTCAAATGGAGTGGCCGAGAGAAATAATCGTATTTTACAAGAAATGGTCCGTGCGATGGTTCATAGCTCCGGACGAGAGATGTTTTTGTGGGGAGACACCATTCCTACGACAAATTACATTTGTAACCGAAGACTCACTTTGGTTTCCGGAAGTTAAACACCGGAAGAGTTGTGGAGTGGTAGAAAGCCCACGGTTCATCACTTGAGAATTAGGGGATGTCATGCTACGGTTTATGTGGAATCAATTAAGAGGAAAGGGAAATTTGCACCAAGGTGTTGCCGGGAATTTTTGTTGGTTATAGTGCGAAGGGGAATTTGTACCGAGTATATAATCCGGCTCGTCACACCGTGGAGGAATCTCGGAATGTGGATTTTCATGAGGATCTAAAATCCACCATGAATTCGATTGGGAAGTTTAAAGAAAATTTGGATTTTTATGAGGAGAGTGAAATTGAGAATTTTCCGTATATTGGGGATTCGGAATCCGATGAGGAACCGAATGTAAAAACTTAGAAAAAAAAATCGGGGAAATCATTTGAAATTGAATTTGAAAGAAAGAGTAACGGATCTTTGGATTCCCGAGTGCCTTCGAACATTTGGAAATCTTAAAGCTATAAATCGAGTCATAAATGGAGTGAGAAGGAAATTGAAATTGAATCCAAGGAAGAGAAAGAGGAGAAGGAGGAGGAGCAAGTTCTTAGAAGGAGCTCTCGGAGTACAAAAGGGAAGAAACCGGAGAAACTCACTTACGATCGAAAAGGGGAAAATGCATCGAATTCGCATTATTTTCTTTCCGATGCTAAAGAGACGGAGTTTCTTTTGTAGCAATCACTTACGGAAAATATGACCGGCGACCCTCAATCTTATGTCGAGGCAAGGAGGTCGACCGATTGGGAGAGTAAGTGGAAACCGGCGTGGGAGAAAGAATTTAAATTGGTGGTTGAAAATCGAACTTTTGAGGAAGTAAAATTACCGGAGGGGAAAAAAGCGATACATGCAAAGTGGGTATTTAAGACGAAGACTGGAGCTTCGATAAATTATTAAGTACAAGGCGAGGCTTGGTTGTAAGGGATTCCAACAACGTGAGGGAATCGAATTTAAGGAGACTTATGCTCCCGTGGTGAAGTTCAACTCACTACGGATTATTATTGCACTTGCAGCGATGGGAAAAGCACGTCCATCAAATGGACGTGGAAACTGCGTTTTTAAATGGTGAGTTGGAGGAAGAGGTATACATGAAGGTACCGGAAGGCGTGTCTTCTTTGCAGGAAGGAAATGGATGGCGTTGGCGAAAAATCCAGTGTTTCAGAAGAGGACGAAACATATTAGGATCCAATGGCATTTTGTAAGAGATTTGGTTACGGCGAACGAGATTGTATTTTCGTACGTATCGACAAAAAAGGAGGCGACAAATTTGTTGACGAAAGCAGCTATGCATGATGTATTTGAGAGAAGGTACCGGAAGGCGTGTCTTCTTTGCAGGAAGGAAATGGATGGCGTCGGCAAAATATCCAGTGTTTCACAAGAGGACAAAACATATTAGGATCCAATGACATTTTGTAAGAGATTTGAACGAGATTATATTTTCGTACGTACCGGCAAAAGAGGAGGCGGCAGATTTGTTGACGAAAGCAGCTACGCGTGATGTATTTGAGAGGGGGCGACCGAAACTCAGATTATGTTGAGGGTTTGGCGATTCCGACAATAAAAGGGGGATTGTTGGGATATTGTCGTTTCGCGGTATTGTCACGAAACGTCATACCAACATTTATTTGTTGACGTGAAAGTATCACGTCATCGTACGAAATGTGCGATGACGTTTCGCGGTTCTATTTGAAGCGTCCGCGAACGAAACATACTATTTTGTTTCGCGTCACTTTATGTTTTCGTGCGCAGGTGTCACATTTTGCCTGCAGGTGTTTTCGTGTGACGACACGTGTTTAAGTCAACGTTTGGAGTAAGTCGTTTTGAAGGAAGAAAGCGCGTGCTACTTTCTTCGTGGAAACGTCCTTACAGTGTGCACAGTCAGCTAGGGACAGACTTCGTCGCTACACTAAGTTCCGCTTGTCTTACCTTGTTGTCTCTTAGTGCACAGTAGCGAGTATATAGGCAGTAGTGTACATGTGCAGAGTATTCTATCTCACATGATTAAATCTTTGAGCATTAATCTTGGAGTAGAGATTATTTAAAGAAGAGAGATAAGAGAGAGAAGTGAGAAGAGAGATGATGTAAAGAGGCTTCGGCCAAGAACACTTAAAAATCTTTTTGGCTGAATATTCCTCTTGTTTATTATGAGCTTCCGTTGTGTAATGTTTTATGTTTTGTAAATTTATTTGAGTGAATGTCTTTTGCTTAAGATCCTACAGTTGCCAAGAGGAAATTAATTTCCTCAATATTTTACTTAATGAAGTCCAAAATTCTTGTCAAGAATGCATGAAAAACTCATTTCGTTAATTTATCGGCTTTAAAAATGATCAACAAATGAAAGACAATGTGAAGGAAATGCTTTCCAATCCACTTTGAACTTCTCTTGGGAATAATGCCAAGAAATCTAATGCAAACAATTCTATTTAAAGTAATTTTTTAAATTTAATGGATGAATTTTGACATTTGATCCCCTTATGACTCTTGGTTTTAAGCTATACATTTGAAGGTGCTTAGTGAAAGAGTCTTTTGTTTCTTAGGACTGGTAAATCTTAGATTTGATTGGCCATTAAAGAATACATGTTTTGGATCTTGCTCTCACAATCCATAATCATTTATATATCCATGCTGATTAAAGTGGTTGCTTATTAGGCTGTCGTTTTAAACCTGCCTTCATTTTTTTGAATGGTAGAGTTACCTCAAAGCTGTTAATTTATACTTGGCCTTCATATTTTTAAGAAAGATAAGAGTTACTTTCACAAGAATGAAAATGTTTGTATGGCATACATCTTTTTAAGAATGACAAAGTTACCTTCACAAAGTCGAGGATGTTTTGTATGTCTTACATCTCTTTTAGACAGATAGAGTTATCTTCAGAATGATGAGAATGTTTTGCATTTCAGAATTGAACTAGAAATGAGAGAGAGGGAGGGGAGAGAGAGAGAGAGAGAGGAGAGAGAGAGAGAGAGAGAGAGAGAGAGGAGGGAGGGAGGGAGGAGGGAGGAAGGGAAAACAGGATTTTAGAGACAGTACAATCGATATTCGCAGATATACCGATATGCATGCCTGCGGTATATATAATCGTATGTATTTTGCACTTATAATATGGAAGGACCACATATAGTGTTTCCATTTTTATCCGCCCATTTGAACTATCGTCTGAAGTGGGACCATGGGGACTGCCAACGAATTCTTAAGTTTTTTTTTTCTTTTTTAGGTTTTTTTTTCTTTTGATTTATTTTATTTTATTTTTGGTTTTGTTTTTGGCGAAAACCTTCTATGGAATGGATATGTTAAGGGGAACTAAAGAATGTTGTCGTGTTCTAATGAAACTGCCCTAAAATAAAGGTGAAACATGTTGAAAATGATAGGAAAAATGTGAAAATGAAAATGTGGAAATTGTGAAATTGAACAACAACAATCCTTCAAGGCGAAGAAGACACATGCTAGGGAAAGATTATTGTTTTTATTTATACTCCTTATGTTGATTTACACCGACATGGAAAAGTTTTGCGATAAATTAGATGCTCACCGATTCATTTTGATTACATTCAAGGAATATGTGTATTAGAAACCTTGTGTTATCAATACAAGACTAGGTTTTCCCGTATTTGTAGAGGTTTAACATATGATGAAATGTTAAAAAGGGCTTAGAATAGAATAAGATTCAATGTTTTTTTACTTTTCTTTTTTAAGCTTTAGGTTTAATTTTTTACCTATTCCATATCCTAAAATAAATGTTGTTTGAATGCGACATAAATAAAGAAACTGAGAGACAGCGAAGCTACACTGCTTGTCGTTATTAGTGTTAAAGCTTTTATTTGCCACTTAAAACATATTTTCTCTTGTCAGATTGCCAATCTGATGGTTGCGATTGGAAGGCAAGATTCTCACTTTGCTATTGGCGGTCTCCGAATGACAATCCGACAAGTGTGCACGAACCGTTTTAAGTGGCGAAAATATTTCAACATTAATAGCGATGAGATGTGTAGTGAAAAAATAAGTTGGCTAGTTAAAAAAATGTATTTTAATATGTTGGCGTTTTGCAATTGTTGATACTTATTTTGCAATGGCCCAAAGTTACCATATTGGAACGTTACCAGTGAGGGATTGAGATGAGAAGAGATGAGACAAAGGAAAAGTGAGAGGAGAGAGGGAGGGAGAGAGAGAGAGAGAAAAGTGAGATAAGCGGGAGAGAGAGAGAAGAGAGCGATCGGGAGAAAGAAAACGAGAGTGAGGAAGAGAGGAGGACCGAGTGAGGGGAGAGAGGGAAAGTGAGTGAGAAGGGAGAGAGAAGAGAAGAGTGTGTAGGAGAGAGGGAGGAGAGGAGGGAGAGAGAGAAAAGAGGAGGGAACGAGAGATGGGTTGTTTAGACGATGTTTGAATTCAAACACGAACTTTGAAGTTCTCCTTCTCTTTTTGTTTATTTTTAACTTGATGCAAAGTTTAGGTACATCTTTATTTTTGGTTGCCCAATCTACAAAAGCTGAGAAATAATCAAAATTATTATTATTATATTACTATGATAAAAATTGAGAAATAATCAAGATTGACGATGCAAAAACTGGAATAACCGAGCTCAATTAAACTCCTCCCATTAAAACATATCCATTAAAAATCCTCAATATACAACTTCAATTGAACTCATTCATTGCATTGATCACAAACATAGGAATCTTGATCGGCAAAGTCGATTAAACTCATTGACAATGATCGCAAATATAGTGAATTCCAAAATGCAAAATTGAAGTACATCTACAATTTAGCTGAGTTGGATCTCCACGTTTTAAGCGATTTTTTTTCTCTCATATACTCAATGTACCATAGCTATCAAAAACATATTCTTTCCTCTATTCACAAAACCTACGCTTTTGTTGTAAGTCATAACCAATCACTAAGACGTGGATGAAACATTACTCGAACATTCACTGTAAACTCAAAATTTGGTAAAAGAAACACTTCCACTTCTCCACTGCGGTTGAGTTTACAAGGTTAAAAAATCTGGTATGAAATATGCAAAAGTACGGAAGGTACATACAATGAACCAAAAAATACAGTTAAGCATGTCTAATATTTCAAAACACTACAATCGTTAACCTTTATAATGTCCACTCAACATGGTTTCTACCACCATATCTGAATTGAAGGTTGCACTCATCTGCCGCATTTCTTGTTCTCCTACCAAAAGATAGGCCGTACATTCGAAAGGAGTTCCTGACTCAACTCTCTCCGGGAAGACAAGAGTTATGTTGTCAGGCAAATGAACCAACAAATAACCGTTTTTATCAATTTTGATTTCATTTCCCTCGGCTCGACTCCTTTCGAAACCTTTCCAAGTGCCCTCTTTTTCTATCAAAGACATCCCGGTCCCTTCCGAGTACTTAATAATACATTCCGTGCCTTCAATTTCATCAAAAGGAGGAGATTTCGCTTCCTCCGCTTTAACAATATCGTTACTTTCGGACCAAAATGAGTCGCTTCGAACAAATGGCAACTTTGGTTCGACCGAATCTCGACCGTCTTCTCGCACCGCGGCAACATGTATAACTGAACCATTTTTAGCGTACATAAAACCGACACTAAGACGGACTCTTTTATTCACCATAAAGAATAACTCAATTCCTGCACCAGGCTGTAGACCTTCACTTAAGGTAAAAGCTTTTGAAAGATAGGCACCGTCTCCTCCCGGGAAAAAAAAAGCTCTCATTCCAGGAATAGCCTGATGTGAAATTCCGTCATTTTGACTATGAGGTAAACCATATTCCCAAGGAGGTCGTTTCACTACACTTCCGTCTCCCATACAATAAGTATTCTCTTGGTGAACCATTAACTGCTGTTCATCGGTGAATTGGAGGCTTCGAATGCTTTGAAAAGTTGTTATAACTTCATAATTTTGAGGATTCCATCGAGTCCATTGGCCGTGCCAGTGTGTCACATGTGGATCTCCGTTTCGAAGATTTTCGAGAGGAGAGAGAGATCGACTCGATTCCGTTTTTTCTGCAGACATTGAGACTTGTCTATTGTGATATTGAAACTTGTGACTTTGTTTTTTCGGATTTTGTGCAATTTTTACTATGGCAGATGACAAAGACGGGTAAAAACTGGCAAGTGTCAGCATGACAGGATTTCTTTTGAAGAAGCAATTTACTTATCAAAAAGAAAGCAATTTACTTATCAAAAAGAAAGCAATTTACTTATATAAAGAAACCAATTTACTTATAAAAAGAATTTAGGAAACGAATCGGGCATAAATTAAATGGTCTTTTAGGGTTTGGAAAATAGCAGATTGTGCAGAAGAGTGGAAAAAGCTAGAGAATGAAAGTACAAGAAAACGATTAAAAGAAGATAAAATGGAAGTCACGGAATAGTGATACTAGATAATATAACTAAGAAATGCAGAAATTGTCACTACAAGAAATAAGGAGTGTGAGATTTCATAACCCTCAGAATATCCAACCAGCAGGACCTTAAGAGGTAAACCCTAATTCAAACTTCAAAACTTCAGTCAAAAATATCGTCTAATCAAAACATCCGGCAGGAGTTTTACTTCAGGTCTTCGGCACAAGAAACATAGACTTCTAACGAACTTTTGTCGTTATTCTCGTTTGTTTTCTGTTTTTGTTTTCGATTTTTTTTTTCTTTTCTTTTAGTTAGTGGCATAGTTCAAAAGTAGGCGTTTTTATGGTAGGCCTTTGGTCGGCGCCTTTATCGTAAGTTGTGTTATGGGCTTTCATGTGATCTTCTTAGATCGCTACTTTGATCGGGACCGTCCGATCGTCAAAATATGACGGTGTAAATAATTTTTTTTGGTCCGAATGTTTTAATTGGTCCAATTTTTGGTCCGAATTTTTTAATTGGTCCGAATAGGTCCGAATACAATATGGGTCTTAAGGTCATATTGTATGTTTTGCATACAATAGGCGTATTGTATGGGCCTACTTTCACCTACTTTTGAACTATGGTTTGTGGTTGTTGCTTTGCCGCGTAGAGTTTGAACTTTTGAAGTCCATAGTTCAAATGTGCGAAAAAAATGGAAACGCTATACATGGTATTTCCATACTATACGCGTATTATTGAGCTAAAGATGTAAGGTTCGAACCATAGTTGTTCAAATCGCGCGATTTTTTCCTTTTTTCCGATTAAAACGTATAATTCGTGACTTTTGAATAAATCGGAAAAAAACGCGATGTACTTTCTGTCCGGTAAACTGAACGGCTAATTCACGGAAACTGTACGGTATTTTACGATAACTGTACGAGTCTGTACGGTAATTGTACGGAATTTGACGAAAAGATACGTTGCACTTCGTAGTACTTTCTGTCCGGTAAACTGAACAGGAATTTTACGGAAATGTACGGAATTGTACCAAACATGTACGGACTATTACGAAAAGATACGGAAAATGTACGAAAATGGTACAAACTGCGGTATATGTGAAATTTATTTTTGTTTACATGTACGGAATAGTACGGACGAAAATTCATTAACGATTTTTACGATTTTTTCAAAAGGTTCAATGCGTTTGTTACGTATAATTCGTCGCGATTAAATCGTTCGCACTAAACGCCGTGAACAACTATGGTGATAACTTAAAAAAAATATAGTACGCACACAGTAGTACTTTAAAATATACTGTATTATATTATTGACTTTATATAGCGTGGTATGACACATGTAACAGTTTGTTCCGTAGTCTGTGTAACGGAATAACGGCGGTTCAGTACGACGGAATAAACCGTACAGCTGTACGATGCAAACCGTAAAGCTATCGCCGATAGTTATAGTTATCGGTGTTATCGCCAATAAACAAACGATATTATCGGTTGTTTATCGGCGATATCACCAATGTCGATATATCGTGCCAGTGTATCGATTATCGGCAACCAGAAAAAAGGCCCATATCGGTTATCGGCAAATCCTTGCCGATACACAACACTAGTTTATATACATGAGACGAATCGCTTCATTCATCACGCCAAGGAAATGGGCTAACCATTGTTCAAAGTAGGCGTTTTATGGTAGGCCTTTGGTAGGCGCGAGTTGTGTTATGGGCTTTTCATGTGATCTTCTTAGATCCCTACTTTGATCGCTACTTTGATCAGCGACTGTCCGATGACGTTTAATTCTCTATCGAACGATGTGCAACTCAACCCTGTTACTTTTCTTTTTCATTTTGCGACCAATAAAATATGGGTCTTAAGGTCATATTGTATGTTTTGCGTACAATAGGCATATTGTATGGGCCTACTTTCACCTACTTTTGAACTATGGCGCGCAGGTAGTTTCTCACTTCACGTGAGCTCCACTGTGAGAGCACATGTTGGCTAACAGATCTGGGCACCATGAATGTACGATCAAACCTGTCTTCAAGTCTGTTTGGTAGTGTTGTGTATCGGTAAGGATTTGTCGATAACCGATATGGGCCTTTTTTCGGGTAGCCGACAATCGATATATTGGTACGATATATCGTTATCGGTGTTATCGCCGATAAATAACCGATATTTATCGGTTATTATCAGCTATAACACCGATATCGATAACTATCGGCAATATCTGTACGGACCGTACAGATAAATGTACGGCTAGTACACTCAACTGTACGTGTTATTCCCCGGACGCGCCGCAGACCCCCTTCCCCCCGATTTCGGTAAAAAATCGCAATAAATAAATATATATATTTATTATTTTGTAAAAAACTAATATTTCCTCAAATAAGTGCCCCTGAATAGCCAAAAGACGGTGGCATTAGGCTGCAGTAAATGGCGGCAGTGTGACAGATGTGTTCGTCTGCTCTGTTCGTCTGTACGTCTGTTTTTCAAAAAAGTTTGATTTAAAATTTTACAATGTAATATAATTTGTTCGTTTCAATACTATAGTTTTAGAATTATAAAGTATTGTTTTAAATTTATTGACGCTTATGTGCTGCGTTATCCGTAATAGATTTTAGTTAAACAGATACGGAACAGATACATTATACGACATACCACGCTATATAAAGTAGATAATATAATACAGTATGTTATATAGTACTATTGTATGCATTCTATATTTTTTTGAAAGTTATCGCCGATATGGAATTTGTTGGCCTCTGACCGATATATCGGGACCTCTGACCGTTCGATAACCGATAACTATCGGTATCGGTGTCATTGCGATAAATTTTTAACCGATACATAACACTACTGTTTGGGTTAAAGGCCTTAATTCCATCGGGAGGTTTCTGTAAGGGTACGGACGCTTAAAAGAATAATTTCCCTCCGTAGTTAAAAAAGAATGTAAATGACTAAATGTACAATAGTGGCAGCAGATAGCTTAGTTGCCTCAGTATTGCGTCGAATTGAATGAAACAATATTTATCTTGTGAAGCAATCTATAAACAATAGTGTTAACCAAAAGTCCGGAGCCGCATCCCTTTTGAAAGCAGTCACACGTGTCAGCGGCTTTTCCGTTAAAAACATGTGACCATGGTTTTGTTGCTTGCAAAAACTAAAGATGGGATGACTGTGAAAGAAATTGACAAGTTTTGACGAGAGGAGCACGAGTGTCAACAGTCCGTATTTTGTTAACATTCCCTCTCTAATTAATAGCCACTAAAAGCTTTGACAGATCGAGAAAATCCTTTAGCGGAAATTAGGAATCTTAAAACAAGTTTGACAAAGGCAGTCTTGTCTTACATGGTCAACAACAATTAGGCATACATTTCTTTGCAAACTTTTTTTAAAGATCAACAGATATTTGGTTTCAACCAAGTGACATTTTTTTGGTTCAGATGCTGAATTCCAAATACTATTTATACAAAGCTCCCACTAAAACCTTTCCTTTCCCAATACTATTATCATCGACAAAGTATATTGAACTGTTGTGCTGTAAGAAATTATTCATTTGGTTGAATTTAAATGAAAAATACGCAATTATTGATCTCAATAACCTTTATATGGACAGTTCGACTATGCATGTTTTGAAACTTAACAGCCTTCAAAACAAAAATTGAGAGTCATTTCGCAGCGGAATTAGCCGCAGCACAGAATGGTGTATGTGGTGAAGAATCCAATCTAATTGGGATGTGAGGTGTGCTTCGAAGTCTTGAAAGATAAAGGAGAGTTCGCGGTTTGCACTTGGGCAGCATTGAACAAATTTGTCAAAACAACTGACACGCACGTGTTTTTTTTTTTTTTTACTTGTAAACACCACTACAGCCAATCAAAAGATTTGTGTCCATAATAGTTCTGTCACCTCCCATTGTACAACTCAAAGAGGGATGCTTCTCGGCTGCAAAAATTGGGTCTGGCATGTGACTAGGATGTACACTGATAATAAAAGTTTTCGAGCTATTAGAAACAAGGTGCATAAAATCTAAGTAGAATTAGTACTTTGAATTTCAGCAAGTGACAAGTTAATAATGGATATTAAGTTTCACTTGAACATGACGACAATAGAACCCCTACCTAAGAACTGTGAAACTCTTTTCCACATTAATATTAAAGTAGCCTACGTTGCTATTCCTTGTCACAGTTGTAACATTTTTTGGAAACTTTTTCTAAATTACTTCAAAATCTGCTATGTATTTGCCTATTCTTTCCCTAATCTACTTTAACCCCACACAAAAATGGAACTTGAATCAGCTTTTTCGTCGAGACACTCGACTTATGATCTCCATCAAATGAAAGTTCAAATATCCCTGGTTTCCAATTAACGGTCCAGTTTTTGTACCAAACCTCTTGATGTCTTCTACTCTCATCTGTTTCCCTGATGATATGCCATCAGTCTCTACATTTTTCTCATACTCAGAACCAAGGCCAAGTTTATTCCACTTATTTGACTCTAAGATTAGCTTTGATGAGCCTAACAACCGCCTGTGTGAAGTCTTCTCTGATTCATTTTCAGAATCCTGGTCGCTTGTATTTTCAGAAAAGGTATTAACAGTTTCTGATCCTGTTTGGTCCCCAGGAAGTTCACCATTCGACACACCGACCGAGAAACTCACATCTGCAAAGATAATGTTTCTTCAACGGTACATCAGCAGGTTTTCTTTTTTTAAAGCAAACACAACCTTTTATATGGCTCAAAATCCTGATTGAATATTCTCTTCTCCATTTTTGAGCTCTCATTCTGTTTCTTCCTTCTCTTTCATTTGATTTTCTTGTGATTATCTTCTACGTATCGAATCCTTCACGCTTCTCACTAACATTCTCAATTTGATTCCTCGCCTTCAATTTTAACCCTCATGCCTTCATGTATTGCTGCATTTCCTTTCATTTCAATATTCTTGTTCATGTCGTTTTTCTATTCATTCCCTTCGACTTCGTTTACTTTTTCATACCTATCATCATCTTTTTATTTGTTTCTACTTTGACTCTTTTATCCTATTTTTGTTTGCTTATTTTTAACCTTCGGTTAACCTTCTCTCCATCCTTTTCTTCGACACGTACCCCTCTCATTTTTCCAACTTTTTTCAAACACAATAAAAAACTCAAAAACAAAAGGTTATACAAAGTACGACAAAAAAAGCGTTAAAAACTCACCCGTTTGACAAAACCAGAGAACGAAAAGAGCGCCAAAAACAATTAAAGGAATGAGGTGAACTTGGTACTCCTCTGAGGCTAGGGAGAAGAAAGGACTTGACTTCTGTGCGGGAGAAACTGGTTCATTAATAACTGAACTTTCCGTATTGGGCGAAACATTAAAAGGTTCTGACAGAAGACCCTCGCTTTCAGAATCCCTTTGGGAATCCTTTGAAGTCGCCATTCGAGAAACTGGAATAGGAGACCTTAACATTTTAAAGAGAGGGAAGAAGGAGAGACAGAGAGGGAGAAGACAGAGGGACGAGAGGGAGAGGGAGAAGACAGTAGAAACGGAAGAGAGGAGAGACACGGGAAGAGAGAATGGAAGGGAGAGAAAGCCAGTTTTCCGTTCGTACTCTTTGGATCTATATTTAGCTCTGTTGATTTTTAGAGTTACCAAACTCTGGATAAAATGTAACTTTAATGACTAAGTCTGCAAAATATATAAAATCACGAAGGAGAAAGTGGAAAGTTGCTCGTAAGAATCTGCAAATAAACAAAACGAAACAATCCGGAGAAAATACATAAATAGCATTCAAATTTTAAGTAAATTTCTTAGTTAATGTGATATGATTGAAGCTCTTCTTTCATTCATTGAATCTAAAAAAGAATCAGCATTGTAGATCTACGTATCACATTTTTTAGTTGCTCAAATTCAAATTTAACCAACAACATAGATCTTTAGGTATTCGAATATTTTAAAAGTTACAAATTAAAATTTAACCGACATTTAAATCTTCAGGTATATACATATTTGAAAAGTTATTCAAATTCAAATTCCTAAAATGGGAAGAATAAAGGGAGTTAAAATAACAAAATGTAAAATAAGCCAAAACATATAATGAGATTTTACACTTAAGAACACCAACAGTGTGATTAAAAACTCGGCTACATTAGTCTTTCCTTATTCAATGCCATTTTCCAGAAGTAAAATAACCAGAAAATCAACTTGTAATGAAGTATTTCACATTTGATTAACAAGTAGAAACTCACCTCAGAAGCAAAATATACGCAAATGACTTCCTAGGGTCGATTTCACATTCGTCGCTTCTCTAGGTGAAAGCCAGAAACAGGATACAACTCATATAAAACTGCCAAGGGAAGCATCAATATGGTTACTTTTGGTTGGCATGTGGTGAATCGAGGCGATCCAGGAAAATCGGAGAAGTGTCATGAAGCTCCATCGAAGTCGGAGCCTTGTAACGAAACGTATGAAGGCGGCACATTTGTTTTCGGTTAGCCACATCGAACTTTATGAAGCTATGCTGCAAGCACAGGGAGCGTGCAGATATTCCGGCGAAGATCGCTCGTACTTTTTCGTACTATTTAAAGTCTCTCGGTGTCACCTGAGGTAGGTTTACAGGAGCCAGGACAAACAGGCAGGACAACGGCTCGCGAAACAGCTTTGACGTGGATTAACGTATTTTTGTTTGTATCGTGGCCAGCAAAAAAAGAAAAGTCTTTATTGCAAAAATTGCGATGGCAAAACCATCTGTATACAAAAAGGGTAACATAACGTATTGTACGCTAAAGTTTTAACTTTTAAAAAGTACTGTACCTTGCCATAGGGACGGCTAAGGGTGACGTTCCATCAAGAAATTCTGTAATCGTACGAACAACATTACAGAATGCTACACTTTGAACGCTGTTCTCTCGCGCAACGTGCTCAGAAAGGAGTGGTACCACGTAAGATAAGATCGTATATTGAAAATCGTCAAATATTTTTTAGACCGATCAACTTCAACTCGAAATCGTCATTTGCATACCATGTACGTGCGGACCAGGTCATCATACCACACACATTTTGTACTCTTTGCAAACGCTTGTCAGATGCCAGCTCATTATTTTTAGGGTTCCTGCTTTTTCACGTGACGAATGAGCGCTTCCACAAATAGTGTGACGAATGGCCGGTAGCAAAAATAGCGCCACTTTCGTGATTTCCGTTGAATTTTTGAATGCATATATCATGTGCGAAATTTTTCGATTTCCGTTGGTTTGCCGTCGTGACACGTTCATTCATTATCCAACGTGTCGCGACTCATTTTTTCTGTAAATGGTGATTACCTCCTCGAGGCACATCACCATTTTCAGAAACTTTCGAAGCGAATGCTTCGCGAAAAATATCCAACGGTCATTGTTACCTCCCAGAACTTTGGAGAATATTGGCAAGATTCTCTGTAATGTTGTTCGCTAATAAAAACAAAATAAGAGGTACGGTGTAGTACGGATAAGTCTGGATTTCTGTAAACAACCTCACTTTTCGTCTGATGGAACACCACCCTAACACGAAGTCAAAAAGCATCGTAATTGATAAACGGCAGTCTGCCATTAGAACAGAAAGCTTTTGTTGTTACGTTGTCGGGCCGTTAAAGGTTAAGCGTCCCGTTTCAATCGTGAACGTTCGCAAATCGTACCGAACTCTGCGTAGAAGGACGTTTTCTGTCAGGCGAAAAGTTGCAGCTCCAGAGTGTGTTGTGTTCTTAAAGCCATAGTTCAAAAGTAGGCGTTTTTTGGTAGGCCTTTTGAAGGCCGTCTTTAGCGTAAGTTGTGTTCCGGGCTTTCCATGTGATTTCTTAAATCGCTACTTTCATCAGCGACCGTCCGATCGTCCAATCTGACGATAGTCCTATCGTAAGTTGTGTTATGGGCTTTTCATGTGATCTTCTTAGATCGTTACTTTCATCAACGACCGTCAGATCATCCGAATCTGACGGTTTAAATTAAAAGTCGCTCAAAACTCACAAAAAAATGTTTTTTTGTCCGATTTTTCTTTCAAATTTAGACATGACGCTTAATTCTCTATCGATCCATGCGCAACTCAACCCTGTACCTATTTTATTTCATTTTGCGGCCAATACAATATGGGTCTTAAGGCCATATTGTATGTTTTGCATACAATAGGCACATTGTATGGGCGTACGGTCACCTACTTTTGAACTATGGTTAAAGCGGGATTGCCATCAGAAGGTGCCAGAAATTGTACGGACAAGTTACGGGCAGTAATATTTAGGACACGCTCACGCATACGTGTCTTTTATTAAGTGGTACCACATAGGCTAAAACGTATAAATATTGAGAATTGTCAAAGACATTTCAAACCCAATGTAAAACTACACCACGAATCGTAATTAGAGTAAATAACGCTAATTCGGTCGCTCGAAATTTCGACTCTATCACGTCAAATAGAGTAAATGATTCTGATTTTTTCATTATTCTAATTTAGGTAAGGTTTAATTAGCGTAAACAATTCTAATATAGGTTCGTTTTAAATATTCTGGAGTACGGACGACTTCCGACCGTGCAAAATTGTACTTTTATAAGTTAAAAGGTACAAATAATGACTTAATATAATCGCGCTCGCACATGAAATCGCACTAAACAAAAAATCAATCACATTGAGAAAAAAGTCGTTCGCATAACTCTTGTCCGTCGACAGCATCGTCGTCAGTGTGAACATTAACTGACATTCAGCGCGACAAATAGTACTAACATCATAATGACGTCAAAACTATACAGACTGACATATTTTGTATGTCTACGTAATTTAATGTTCATAATTTCAGCGCAGATAATTATTGCCGACATAACCCAATATATAGTACTTAAATAAATTAGAGTAAACTTCCTCTGTGAAAAAGTTATATAACATACATTAAAGTTCATCACTCTATTTTTTTTTTACTCCAATTTTTTCATTACTCTAATTACGATTCGCGATGTATTATTTTCGTATTATATTACAGTACTGTACCAGCCGTGCGTGACATAGTGTCATTGCATACTCTTTGTCTTTTTTAACGGTTGCTTTTCACCGTTGCCTTTTTTCAAACAAAAACTCGAAGTGCGGTAGGGTAACATTCCATCAGGCGAGAAGTAGGGTCGTTTCCTAAAGAAAGTACATTTTTACTGTAATAATCCGTACTGTTTTTATTTTGTTTGTTTTATAAAAGATGTTTACTAAAAAATCGTTAAGATTCTCCAGACCATTTGGCGAAATTTTCCACCGTCCGATTTCAAAATTTTGACGCAAACGCCCCTTCTATCCATTGTCTGGCTAGTCTTCTTCGACTATCCTCACCGGGACACTTTGCGCTTACTGGACGCGTGTATTGGTCCACTTGTAAAATTCATATTCGTTCCACGACAGGCGTGAAGTTATAAACTTACAAGTGGCAAATGGCGTGTACCTTCTACCATCAAAGCCACCCTCTTCGACGACAAAATCTTGGTTGTAGGACATCCTGTCACGCCTCCGTTGGTACAGCGATAACACATTAATGTTCAAATGGTACATTCATGGACATTTGTACAAATTTTCATTTTGAAACGGTATTCATGACCGTTGGTACAACGACAAATACAAGGATGTACAAATTTGACATTAGCGTGACGTTACTATATATTTTAATTTTCATCCGCCCGTACAAATACGAAGTTGAGACTTTGTACTTTTCGAAATTTTCATTATTCTCCGCCGGCTCAACATGATCCTACGTGATACCAATCGCAATCTAACACGTAAGCAGTTTTTGCCTCACTGGCGCGACCTGATGGAAAAGTGTTACAAATATTACTGCCACTAAACGTGATAGTCGATTACTAGGAACGCTTGATGGAAGGTTACCCTTAGGCTGAACCTCCATCAAGCGAAAAGTGGGGTTCATTACAGTAAAAAATGCATTTTCGCACAGATACAACTCATTTCCGTACAGGGCCGTACAGCTTTTTTGTTTTCTTATAAAACATAATTACTGGAGATTCGTCAAGATTCTCCAAACTTTTGGGCGACAACGTCGACCGTCTGGTTATGTGTTTTCGAAGCAAGCGGTCACTTCGTCCAGTGATTAGGTAGTCTCCTCAGGGAGGAGACTAGCCAATCACCGGACGTGTAAACTGTTTACACGTGGAAAGGTCACGTACGAGCCGGGCGCCTTCTGACATTTGCCACGCGCCTTCGGAAAGGCGACAATCAAATCCAACGAAAACCACCAAAACAAATATTTGTCGAATAATGCGCCGTGACGCCTCCTCCACGATCCGATGACATACATAATTTGCGGCGCCACGACAAAACACGAACGACAAAACAACAACAACAAATACAAAACACAAACGTACAAATTGTACATAAACATAATTTAATATTGCGGCTGGATGTACGGATACATGTTCATATATTGTGTTTTTATAATCTTTGACTGCTCGACGTTAGAACATGAACCTATGTGCATCTAATCGAAATAAATCACGTACGCGATATATTTAATTTCTGACAATACCTGGTGGAGAAGTGAAGGAAACGAAGTATTACTGCATGTAAACGTTTTCGTACGAGTACTGTTGGCGCCTGATGGAGAAGGGGCCTAAGGACCTAAAAAAAAATTGAAACGGTTAATGTTCACACCTCGACCTTCGGAGAATCCTGGTCGGATATATTATAAAAATGTCGTCAAACAAATAATAAAAAATAGTACGACGTAGTAAAAACACGTAGATAATTTTGAAAACTTCACCATGAATCGCAATTACTGTGTAGAAAATACTAGCGTAAAGAAACAAATATTGTTATTACCTCTATTATAGTTAAATTACTTAAAGGGAAACACATTTTATCGCGAAATACGAGATGGTAATAACATCAAAGTAGAAAACATGATTTTAACTTAAAATAGCTGATGACCATCCATGGTAGAAAACCAACCTCTATAAATACCAAAAGCACAACAAAAAATAAAAAACAAAAGCCTAAAAGAGAAAGCAAGCACAACATAAAGGAAAATAAAAAACCGATCTTTATGAACTCTAAAATAATTCTTCAAACCCTTAAGCCTAAGACTATGGCACATTTGTTGAAATAAGTAGTTTTTGTTGTATTTTCTAGGTCTAAAACTAATTAGCGGAAACATATAAAGAAAATGTAGGCAGCCTGCCTCTATCTCTTCTCTCTTGCCCCCATACTTGTTGTATTCACCGAAGGAGAGAGAGAGAGCGATGGAGCCATGGCTGCCTCAGCTCCATAGGAAGGACTAAAAAGTGACTTAAGTCACTCTCAACAAAAGGTTGAATCCGGCAGGACTCGAACCCCCAACCGGCAGAGCGCGGCGTAGCCGCTAGCTCTAACCAGTCTGTCGTAGAAGTCAGTTAGAAGATATAAGGTTTCATTAGTATTTAAACTATTGTATATTACAGAAACCATTTAACTGAAATATGAACGAACGGACATAGAACTTGTTAAGGTTTAGTGCGAACGTCATTTCGCACGAAACAAATGAAACGGACATTTGTTTTAATTTGTCGACATTCAATGTCGGATTTAATCCAACGGCGCACATCATCGCCGAGATCGGGGAATGGTCACTTTGGATTTTATGGACGTGGCATGACGTGGCGCCGCGTGGAAGGATGACATTCGGTCGCGAGAATTCCGGAGAATTTACAAACGAGTGGAAAAGTGACACGCTTCCACTCAGTAGCCTTGTCGTACACCGGCAGTACAGAAAGGACATCGACCGTAGTACCTTTATGTACTTTACAGTAATATGATTGGTCTGTACTTCAGTAGATAGGGGTTGTGAGAGAGGTTTAGGACTTAGGAAATTTTGGTAGATAGTCACCTCTCTCTAAGAGAGCTTTGTATAAATTGGCATTTTTTGCCGGCTCATAACTTATCCGCTGGTTGGCCGTTTTCAGTGATTCTTTTTGCTACAGACTCACGGGAGCCCACGCTGCACAAGGTTGCAGTCAATTTGTCAGTTTGTCTTCTAGGGCAGCAGTGGTTGTGGCTTTAAGTGGGTTAGTTAAATACTATGGCCCACCCTCTAGGGTGCCCACCTTCATTGGATCTGGGTTCATCTATTGGGAAGCCATGATGATGGGAGCTCTGTGCGAAAAAGGATACTGGGGTATCGTCAGTAGACAAGTGAAACGTCCACCTTCGGGAAGTCCACCAGGATTTGGAGGAGTAAGGTTTCTTGCAGCATCGGCTGCCTCAACGGAGAAGGCAGATGATGGGGACAGCAGTGTGTCAGAAAAGGGAAAAGGGAAGGAGACACCCCTCACCCTTATTGCCACAGTCCCGGGAGCGACAACTGCGAAGACCGCGAAGAACGATACTCAAATGTGGGAGGATGTAAACATGGCTGCCAAGAACTTCATTCTGAGTCACCTCACTTAAGCTTTGGACACTCCTCATCTTCACATTTACAAGGCCGAGGAGTTGTGGGTGAGTTTGGTGGAGATTTATAGAGCTGGAACTATTCAGGAGCTCCAGCTGGTGAGCAAAAGCTAGTAAGTTACACTTACAAAGGAGGAAAGATGTTAGATTACTGTAATGATCTTTCTTGTTTGTATATGGAGATGGAAAGTGCTGGATGGACAGCTACAATGAAAATGAAAGTTAACACTCTTATCATGAAGTTACCAGATGAGTTCGAGAACATAGTATATCGAGTACAGGAATGAAACTGTGAGACCTCCATTGGCCGTCAGAGTATGCAGATCCAAAAAAAGCTAATCTAGATAGTGCCGACTCCAAGTTAATATAAACCCAAATGACAGACCCCTTGACAATCACAATCCCAATATAGATTCACCCGTGTGAAATAACACTTTCTGTGTGCTCAGTTCCACCACATAATGCAAAGTTAGAATATGAGATTTGGACACATTCACCCACTTTGACTTTCCCTTATAAATGCAGCCACCCTGGCAGATAAAAACTCTGACCGACTACACCCTTGTGTAGCTTGGACTCCTTTGAGTCCGCAGCAAAAAGAATCACTGAAAATGGTCAAGTAAATTGATAGTTATGGCTTGCCAAAGTTCGCCATTTATACAGAGTGCTCTTTGGGAGAGGCAGCTACCTACCCAAAATTTTCTAAGTCCTATTCCCCCCTCTAAAACTATATCTACTGAAGTACGACACCAATTCAAATATTGTGTCGTACATAAAAGTACAGGTGCTGGTGGACTTTATGTACGGCCATCGTACGACATAGCCAAAATGTCGACACATGTCATATCGGGATTTGTTTCCGTAATCTCCGGAGTTGCCGCAATCCAATGTGGTTTTGCCACGTATCATTCGATGTGGCGGTGATCGCAAACCGCCAAAATCCTATTCCGCGATCTCGGCATCCTTCGCGGCCGTCCGATCAAATCCGGATTTCAATCGTAGTCGTCATAAATACTTGGGCGGTATTCTTTTTGATGTCTAACAAAATGCGCGGTATCTATTTCGTAACTGTATCGTACTTCGTACTTTATATAAATTTATCTATGCACTACGTATACATTTATAGTTAAATGATAAAGTCTACGTGAAATTAAACAAATAATTATCAAACCTAAAATGTCTTAGTACTAGCGCTAGACTAAACGGTTAAAACTACCTGCTATTACCGATCGTCAGATGACAGGTATCAGGATCAATTCCTGGGACCATCGAATAACTTTTGGTAAGAGTACCTCACTTACCCCTTGTCTACTCTAGAGAGCTTGGGCAACCATGGCTTTAGCTCCCTATCCAGCCTTCAGTGACTATAACAAGTGTGGGGGCTTGGAAAGGGGAGTTAGAGGCAGATTGCCTCTACCTTTTTCTATACTATTTACAGACCTAGAAAATACACAAATATCAACAAGGAAATGCATGATAGTTCATGGAAATGGAACACAATGGTCAGGATGATACTTGTGCAAGAAAACACAATGGAGATTAGGAGAGGAGGAAAGAGCATTCAAGGTCTAGCAGCAAGAGGGGACCGATGGGGGAAAGACTCAAAGAAACCGTACAAAGGGGAAAGAGATAGTTATGGAGGACCGAGGCCCCCTAAAGGTCTTTGTCATTTTTGCAAAAAGACGGGACACTTCATCGCAGATTGTGTCAAGCTGTCGGAGCTCAAGCTCCAAGAGAACCATGGAAGGGGTTCTTCCAGAGCGAAGAAAAAGGCAATTGTGGTTACAAAAGTGACAGGAGAAACCGAGGATGAGTCTTCTGAGGAGGATGGGGAGCTTCTTCTTCACGAGAGACTGGAGGAGAAGGAGATGCCTCGGAGACAAAAGTGTGCCCTTGGAGCAATTCGGGAAGCTCCACAGGAAGGATGGATCATCGAGTCAGGTGCATCCTTGCATATGTGTCGTGATAAGAATCTCTTCACTAAGCTAAGAAAGATCCCTACTATAGAGATAGAGTATGGGGATGGGAGAGTGGTTACCACAGATCTAGTGGGATTAGTGGATCCGAAAGTCTTAGTGGAGGGTAAGACTTCTATACTTACATTCTCAGATGTACTGTACATTCCTCAGCTGAGTAAAAAACTTGTCTCTACGTCTGTGTTAGATGACAAAGAATTTGATACCTTCACTAGAAAGGGAGTCTTTACAGGTAAGTATGGGGATGAAGTTTACTTCACGGCTGATAACGGTAGCCAAAGAATGTTTAGGCTTAACCTGAGTAATGAAAAGAAAAATGCTTACTATGTTGGTGTTCCTATGTTGATGATTTGGCATAAGCGGTTGGGACATGTGCATTTTGATAGGTTGAGGGAAATGAAAAAGCTTGGGGTAGTAGAAGGCATTCAGTTTGGGTATAATTAAATGATGGATGATTGTAGTGGCTGTGCTCAAGGTAAGGCCCACAGACTTCCCTTTCCCAAAGCCGCCACAGGTAGAGGTGAGAAAGTTTTAGATTTTGGTCCACACAGATATTTCGGGACCTGCAAAAGTACCTTCGGTTAGAGGAAGAGGTTTATGATGACAATAACCGATTACTGGTCTAGATACTCTAGAGTCTACTTTCTAAAAACAAAGTTTGAAGCATAAACTTACTTCAAAGAATATAAAGCCTGGAGTGAGAAGTTGCATGAAACCCCCATTAAGAGGATAAGGAGTGATAATTGGGGGGGACTATACCTCTAACCAGTTTGAGGAATATCTGAGAGATCAGGGAGTGCAGCACCACAAAATTGTACCATATAACCCGAAACAAAATGGGGTAGTTGAGAGGTTGAATCGAACACAAAGAGATAGTGCATACAGTATGTTGGCGGACAAAAAAATAGGAAAGAGATTTTGGGCAGAAGCAATGAACTGTGCCAACTACATTAAGAATAAAGTCTTTACCTCAGCTATAAACGGAGTGACACCTTATGAGAGATGGGTTGGAAAAAAACCAGTTATCTCACACCTTAAAGTATTTGGTAGCCAAGTATACAGTCTTGAAACGGATAGGAAAAACTGGAAATTAGATGCTAAGGGAAAACCTGGATACTTTGTGGGATATGATGAGGATGTTAAGGGATATTCAGTCTATGACTTAGCAAAGAAATATATCATTCTGGTCAAACACTTAGTTGTCATGGATGAAGGGAAGTCATTTGACCCCTTCAAATATACCAAGAAGATAATAGTCAGATTTGAGTCTGAAAGTGAGGAGAACTCGGTTGTTCCCAAAAAGGACATAAGTGAAACCGTGATTGCGGATTCAAGGGAGATCCGAGATACAGGAGACTCACCAGAAATCTCACATACACCTATGGACTTTGAAGAGATAGAAGACATGGGACCAGAACGGGCTCCCATGGACGAGTAGCCGATGAGACAGTGAGGAGAAATCCAAGACTTCCATCCATTCCAGCTTCGAAGTTTGAGGGAGGAAGAAGGAGCAGCAAAAGGATACAAGAAAAACAAGCCGCTCATAAGGTAACTAAGCTGTCTCACCCAGATGAGCCTCAGTCTTACTCGGAGGAAGTGAATAGTCCAGAGAAAGAAAGATGGATTAGAGTCATAAATGATGAGATGGCTTCTTTCATGGAAGGAAATACTTGGGAATTAGCGGATTGTCCTTCAGATAGAAAATCTATTGGGTGTAAATGGGTATTTAAACTAAAACCGAACCCAGATAATACCATTGAGAGATATAAGGCTCGATTGGTAGCGAAAGGGTTCATCCAAAAAGAGGGGATTGACTATGAGGAGACCTTTGCTCCACTTGTTCGATTCCCATCAGTAAGAATTCTTCTCATTCTGGCAGCAGCGGAAGACATGGAAATACACCAGATGGACATTAAAACTGCTTTTCTTAATGGTGAGTTAGAGGAAGAGATTTTCATGACGCAACCCGAGGATTTCGTGGAAGAAGGAGAAGAGAGCAAAGTATGCAGGCTCATAAAGTGCTTATATGGACTGAAGCAGACTCCCCAACAGTGGAATAACAAACTAGATGAGTTTCACACCGGTCAGGGATATATCCGGATCAGCTCGGACCATTCTATCTATATGTTTGAAGATGAGAATGTTGTCATTTTTATTGCAATTTATGTGGATGATTTGCTTGTATTGAGTAAATCTTTGGAAAAAATCGATAAGTTGAAAAAAGATCTTAGAAGCAGATTTGATATGAAGGATTTAAGGGAGGCAAGATATATTTTGGGAATCCAAATGGAAAGGGATAGGGGGAAGAAGATTATCAGACTTACTCACAAAGTAACAATAGGTAATATGCTTGAGAAATTTCAGATGGAAAATGCTAACAATTGTACCAATCCCATGGACTTGAAAAAAGTAAGTGATGGGAGTGCAGAAGGAGGAGTGATGATCTTAGATGATCAGATGAGTCCAGAGGAGAGAGATTTTATGAAGTCTATCCCTTATAGACAGGTTGAAGGAAGTTTAATCTATTTCATGAATTGTACCAGGCCGGACATAGCGGCAGCAGTTGGAGTACTCAGTAGGAGTCTTAATGATCTTAGGAAGAGAGATTGGGAGGCAGCCAAGAGAGTCATGAGATATCTGGTGGGAACCAGAGAGTTATGGTTGCATTTGGGAGGGGAGCACACTGACATCACTACTTCGAGTGATGCGTGTTATGCGGACGCACCTATCAGAAGATGCACTTTTGGGTATGTGTTGTATGTGGGGGAAGGTGCTTGCTGTTGTAGCAGTAAGCAACAAAAGGTGGTTGTTCAGTCTACTATGGAGGCTGAGTACATGGCCTCTTGTTCTGCTGTGAAATACTACAAGTGGGTCAAGTCCTTGTTGAAAGAACTGGGTTATATGAAGAATGGGGTGTATGAAGTGTTTTGTGATAATCAAACTGCCATTGCAAATGAAGCTAATCCAAAACATCATTTCAAAGCTAAGCATATGGACATAAGGTTGAGTTTTGTGAGATAAAAAGTTGAGAATAAGATTGTGAGTCTTATATATAAATCAGATGAGAAAATGGTGGCTGATATGATGACAAAACCAATGCCTCTCCCGAGTTAAAATATTGTAGAGAAAAGTGTGGACTGAAGTTAAAGTAAGACTAGAAAATAAGGGGAGTGTTGAAATTATTAGATTTATATGGTATTTTCCAAGTCTAAATAGTTCAGTACAAATAGGAAAAGAAAAAGGCGGACAGTCTGCCTCCACCTCCTCTCTCCACCCACCATACTTGTTGTAGTCACTAAGGGATAGAGAGGGTGGTTGAGCCATGGTTGTCCTAGTTCAACAGGCAGGACTAAAGAGTGACTTATGTCACTCTCAACAAAAGGTTGAACCCGGAAGGACTCGAACCTCTGACCGGCAGAGCGTGGCGTAGCCGTTAGCTCTAACCAGTCTGTCGTAGAAGTCCGTTAGGATACGTTAGGTTTGATAATTATTTAAACTGTGTTAAGACCATGAATTCGATTAACAAAATGACGAACGAAAAAACATAGAACAAAAGGTTATATAGTGCGAACATTATCTCGCACGAAACAAATGAATCGGACATTTGTTTGGACGGCCGACATTTAATGTTGGACTTAATCCGACGACGTATATCACTACCGAGATCGTGGAATAATCACTTTGGCGTTTATGGAAGTGGCATGACGTGGCGCAACGTGGAGGGATAATATTTGGTCGCAAGAATTCCAGGAACATAGAGACGAGTTAAAATTGGACACGCCTCCAATCAATGGCCTTGTTGTACACAGGCCGTACAAAAAGTACAACGGTCCTAGTACCTTTTTGTACCCTACAGTCATTTGATTGGTTCGTACGATAGTAGATAGGGGTTGTGAGAGGGGTTGAGGACTTAGAGAATTTTGTAGGTAGTGAAATCTATCAATTTGAGAGTTTATATAAACAGGGTATCTTTGCCACCTCATAATTAATCGGCAGGTTAGCCGTTTTCAGTGATTCTTTTTGCTACGAACTCATGGGGAGTACAGGCTGCACAAAGATGCCAGCAAAATGTCAATTAGCCTTCTTGGGCAGCAATTGTTGTGGCTTGAAGTGGAGCAGTAAGCAACAAAAGGTGGTTGCTCAATCCACTATGGAGGTTGAGTACATGGCCCCTTGTTCTGCTTTGAAAGAGTTGATGTGGGTCAAGTCCTTGCTGCAAAAATTGGGGTATATGAAGGAGGGAGTGCATGAAGTGTTTTGTGATAATCAAGCTGCCATAGCAATTGCAGCCAATCCAAAACATCATTTTAAGGCTAAACATATGGACATAAGATTAAGTTTTGTAAGAGAAAAAGTTGAGAATAAAATAGTGAAACTTGTTTATAGATTTGATGATGAAATGGTGGCTGACATGATGACCAAACCTGTGCCCTCTCCAAAGTTAAAATACTTTAGGGAAAAATGTGGATTAAAAGAAAAGTTAAATTAGACTAGAAAATAAGGGGAGTGTTGAAATAAGTAGTTTTTGTTGTATTTTCTAGGTCTAAAACTAATTAGCGGAAACATATAAAGAAAATGTAGGCAGCCTGCCTCTATCTCTTCTCTCTTGCCCCCATACTTGTTGTATTCACCGAAGGAGAGAGAGAGAGCGATGGAGCCATGGCTGCCTCAGCTCCATAGGAAGGACTAGAAAGTGACTTAAGTCACTCTCAACAAAAGGTTGAATCCGGCAGGACTCGAACCCCCAACCAGCAGAGCGCGGCGTAGCCGCTAGCTCTAACCAGTCTGTCGTAGAAGTCCGTTAGGAGATATAGGGTTTCATTAGTGTTGGTTTTGTAGCATGTGTTCACATATTTATCGTTTGAAGATGTGAGAACAAGTTCACGCTATATTCCCGTCGTCTTTATTACTAAGAAAACTAATCTGGGTGCACTCCCCGTGACGGTTTAAATTGTAGGTTTGTACTGTAGTTGGGTTACGAGTGCATAAAGAACAAGTGGAACCTTCGAAAAATTGTTAAAAGTCAAAGTCAATAATTACGATATTTACGCGCGAGTATGTCGTATAATATATCGCCAAAGGATTGCGATGAATCGGATGCAATTAGCGGTAAATCGATAAAAAGTGGCATATCAATGATCACTAAACATAAAAACCGATACAACATATTAGCGCATAGTGTTTATAAGGGTGAACTCCCATTAGAGGAAAAGTGGGGTTGTTTACTGGAAGCCGTACAATTTAGTACAGATTCATACCATTTTTTGTTTTTTTGTCAGACGAAACATGACGAAAATATTACAGGCGTAAGTATCGACCGTTGGATTTTTTACCTTTTTAGATTCGCGAAGCAATCGTGCACATCGTCCAGTGTGAAGAGACTCTCCTCGGCGAGGAGAGTTTCTTCACACTGGTCACATACCATTGGTACACGTGAAAAGTAAAAAAAATATCCACCACGAACAGGCGATGAGAAACGAACACGTCGTACACGCCATGTGCCTTCCGCCACGGTGTTATGGAGGTCGACCGAAATATCCTCGCACGCTCCTTCTGACATCTGCTGACCTTCAAAGTTTGCAGCGCCTTTTTGACATTCCGTTTCAAAATTTGGATTTTCAATTTCAAAATTAAAATCTGGTCGCAAAATTTTCGTACGAATCATTAACTTCCTCCGCCCGTACAAATATAATGTATAGATTTTCACTTTGAAGAATATTTGTAGATTTTAAGAATCTGAAAATTAGCTTACGTGGCGCTAATCATAATTGAGAAACGATGTCTACTGGCACGACATAATGGAAGGTCGTGCCAGTAAACATGAGAAATAGACGTATCCGCATGTTTACTGGGACCGCCTAATGGAGAACAGGCCTAACTTTGTTTTATTACAGGTGAAATTTGAAATGACATAAAATACTCTTAACGACGAGGTTTTTGTATGGGACGGCCAGGATGCTCTCCTATTATCTGGTGATAGACAGCGTCTCTATACTGTACATCTGTACGAATTTAAAAGCTGGGGAAATTCAAAACATAGTTCAAAAGTAGGCGTTTTTATGGTAGACCTTTGGTAGGCGCACAAAACTTGGCACAAAACTCGCGCAGACTAGGCATACTGTATGTGTGTGCATTGTGCACACTCTTGTACGAACGTACGAATCTGACGTATCATCATAGTACAGCGCACGCCGCCGGACGATTTTTTTTAGCGAACTGACACGGCTAGGATGACATTCCGCGGGAAAAAAAACCCGGAAAAAAAGAAAAATCGCGGACGTAAGTCCTATCGTAAGTTGTGTTATGGGCTTTTCATGTGATCTTCTTAGATCGCTACTTTGATCAGAGACCGCCCGATCGTCCGAATCTGACGGTTTAAATAAAAATACCTCAAAACTCACGGAAAAATAAAAATTTGTCCGAATGTTTTTCAAGATTTAGACATGACGTTTAATTCTCTATCGATAGATGTGCAACTCAACCCTGTTACTATTATTTTTCATTTTGCGACCAATACAATATGGATCTTAAGGCCATATTGTATGTTTTGCGTACAATAGGCATATTGTATGGGCCTACTTTCACCTACTTTTGAACTATGATTCAAAATAGGGAAGAATAGGGAAGCGGATACCGCGCACTGCTCCATAATCGGAGGTGGAAACGCCCTCTGAGTCCAATAATGCCTTCAGCCCACAACCGGCACAGACTACTGTAGTATCTGTGCCCTGCGAAATCTCTACGATGGCCACTCTTTTCCGTGCGGCTATTTTTGCACCTATTATTGTACGTGTCCTCTCTGTCCAGAGACACTATGCAAGGGATGTACCCACTGTATTCGTAAGTGTTTTATGTGCAACTTTTCCAGTCTCCTTCTGGAGCTCCATGGACACCGAAAGAGATTGCAAGGTCAATTAGTATACAAAGTAAGGCTTCTCCTTTGATGTATCGATTGTCAGCTGAAAAGAAGTCAAAAAAATTGGTCTGAGTATAGAAGGACTAACGGTTGTTGTTGTAAAGAATGCAAAGGTTACTATTGAATGATTAAGAAGGAACGAACAGTACCGAGGAACCTTGGATATTCTTGTTCTGATATAGGAGAGCGACAGCAATGTCTGTGAATGGAAACTGAAGTGGTTTTTTTAGGGACACAAGTGTGAGCTGAAGAAAAGTATAATTTTTAATGCCCCTTTATGTCTTGACTATGTTCTTTTTAAATTGGATACTTGGTTGCGTCTACATACTAGCTAAGTGAACAGGAAAATGGGATTTGTGTGTTTAGGGTTCTTTTATTATATTGTTTCGCATTCAATGTGCATCAAATAGAATTCTACCTACAAAATTCGATGAAACATCTGACTCGTAGGATTTTGTTGCATATTGTTTCAAGCTGACTTCGTCAGTTATTTTGTTTAGGTTTTAAGTCAACTTAACAAACTGAAAGTGCGCTGAAAACATTTTCTACAAATATTGCTTTCAGCTCAATTGCAATGATTAATAGAATATATCAACGTTTCCCTTGGACAGTGTAACGTACTTCAATTTTCTTAGGCAGACAGCCTCTTTCTTAGCTTTATTCAGTAGCATATCATAGATAGAAGCTACTTGTTTGAGTCAAAAAAATATTTCAATCACTCTCTCATTGCTTTGATTTTGTATTTGAGTATTGGAAGGCTGATTATGCGGGATTGACTAAATGAAATGGTTTACTTTTCAAAGGTGAATGGCGAGCTTACATGCCGAGCTTCTCCATGTTAGTCACCAAGATTTTTGTTGTAACTTACGCTGGTTTTGCACTGTGTTGCTCCCTTTTTTTACTAGCTGGCCAATAGTTAAGCCGAAACTTTGACAAAAACATTCTTTGTTTCTTATCACAATGTTGAATCCGTAGCTACACTCTAGGAAAGTTGGTGTTGGTGTGAATTTGTAAAATGTGTTAAAACATTGAGAAATTTATTTCATAATCTTATCTGTGGCACAATGTTCTTGTATTAAAGTCTGCAATCAGTACCAAATACCTTTTTGGCATGTTGCAGACTGCCCGTGCCCACACGCGGATAACAAGAGCACAACTTTTTACGACAACTGCAACCTCTAGGCGTCCAGTTTTACTGTGTTAGGTGCCATGACAATCGCTCCTGCCAATACTGGTAAGCAGGAACTGGATGCTGATGACGTGACTTGACTTGTCAATTTACACTGTATGAGTTGGGCTTCTCAGTCAACATGTGCACTTTTTTGTACAAGCTGCTATTTGAACTGTAACTTGTGTAGGCACCCTGCTGGATAATTGAATGAAGTCCACGTGCTGTCTGCAAAGCCGCATGCTTTTGTTGTGTTTCTTTGGTTTTTGATCGAGGATTTCTATTATTGCAAAGGGTGTAGAGTCCTTGAGGTTACGGTAATGGTATGTTTGGACCCTGTGAATTGTTGGATGAAGGAAAATGGTTGTCTAGCGCTCTTTCTCCTTCATGCCTTTTTGCTTGTCTAACGCAAAACGTACAGCCTTCTGAGTTTTTTTTTTTATTTTTCTTTGCATTTGGTCTCTCACCTCAGAGGTGACGGAGAAGGATGAAAATTTTGACAGTGACGACGATTCGTCGGCCCATTCGCTTCGGAAAAGTGAGTAATTTGCTCATCCATATATACCGGAGCAGCTTGGACTGAGCTTCTGACTGTTAAACTACTGTTCCACCTGCTCTTGTTTTCTTTCACTGATTATAAAGCCTATGGAAATCATCCATTTTTTTTTCTCCTTTCTTATCCTGCTTGGCCAGCCAATGCTTTACATAGTGCTTTCAGGAATCTTGGCTATTAAAGAATAGACATTGTTCTGACAATCTGCTCTCTTATATTGTATGAATAATGACCTTTTCTTTTAATCGTTTCCTGACCTTTTTTCACGTGCAGGTACACCATGGGAAGCTGGATTCAATCTTGTCACAGCCAATAATTCCGCGTTCATTCTGGGATATCCCATACTCATTATGCCGGCATTAGGCTGGACGCCAGGGATCTTAGTTCTTGTGCTCGGCCTTTTCTTTTCGGTCTATGCAAATGTTGTTCTTGCACGCCTCAACATTATTGACGGTGTTCGTTATTACCGATTCTGCGATCTTTCAGGGAAGGTTTTTGGTAAGTTGCTGATGAATTTTCTTTGTCACGAGCATCCTGCAGGGAGGTTCAAAAGATAACCTGCTGTTGGTTAAACAGTCACAAGTAAAGATGACATTTTTGAATGGATTAACCATTTCTTCTCGATGAGTTCTTGTGAACGATTTTTTTTTTTTTTTGGTGGAGTTTTGCTTATCATCTGTACCGCCGTCCTTCGGCAAAGGGTGTTGGTTGTCACGTATTCGTTGCAACCGGAAACAAACACTTTCTGATTATACTGGGTTAGACTTTTTTTCGGTTTTTAAGGTTAATCATATCTATGGGTGCAGGTCCATTCGGTTACTGGCTTGTTCTAATTCTGCAATGGACCACAATTATTGGAACCAATGTGGGAGGAGTTATTCTTGCTGGAGAGGCACTCAAAGTACGCTCCACCGCCCTCAATTACCTGTCAGACAATATGACGAGAAGAAAGGACGTTATGATATCTGTTGGGCTTACTATTGTTCTTTTGTTGAGGAGGGTCGCAGGGGTTTTGCCAGGAGGCCTTTAATTTCTCAGACCAATATGTACTGTGGGAGTATATTTGTGCAGCTTCTCTTGCTCTTGCATTAGTTGGGATTATAATTCCCGATATGCACAACTTGCGACTGTTCTCCATCATATCGTCTGTCTTTTTTCTGGTGTATTGCATCATCATCATCGCCATTTCATTTTACGACGGTATTGTCCCTTTCTAAATTTGGCATGTGCTAATGAGGTTTCGAAAGATGTGATTGTAGTTAGTCAGTGGACCTATGTTTGGGATCATGACCTTGAATCCTTTCTGTTATCCATTTGCTTGGGGATAATGGAGAGTATAGCAAGTATAGTACACCGCCAATCGCTATTAGCGTAGTATACGCTAATTCCGTCCCGCTTTTATTTTTTTATATTCTCAAATAGCGTAGCTTATTCTATTTTTTTCTTTACGCCATTTAGGATTTTTTGTCCAATTAGCGTAAAATCGAAAGTACGTTTTGTTTAAATAGTGTGGTGTACGGAAAGTATCAGACCGTACAAAATTGAACCTTTTTTTGGTGAAAATGTATAATTAATGAGTTTTAGTAACCGCGGACGCATGAGAATATGCGCTCTAAAAAGAAGATGAAATCAGGCTGTCAAATATCACGTTCGCACATATTCGTCCAACAACCACGTTTCGACTGTGTGAACGAACGATTTGTGTACGATTTGTCAGATTTTGTACAAGTAATATATTAGTGTAAGCATGTTTGGGACCGACATTTTTTTTTTCAAAGACCCAAATTATAATTATTGGACAATTAGAATGTATGTTTTTTTTCAAAATTTTCAAATTCTTAATTAGCGTAAACCACAGTAATTATTCCTACACGCTAAAGAAACTTCTACGCTAATAGCGATTGGCGGTGTACTGTGCTTCAAAATTTTTCAATTCTAATTAGCGTAAACCATTAATTATTCCTAACGCTGAAACTTACGCTAATGATTGGCGGTGTACTGCAGTACACCGCCGATATAAGCGTGAAGTTTCTTTAGTCAGTACACCAATCGCTAAGCTAAAGTTTCTTTAGCGTGTAGAATAATTACTGTGGTTTACGCTAATTAAGAATTTGAAAATTTTGAAAAAAAACATACATTCTAATTGTTCAATAATTATAATTTAGGTCTTTGAAAAAAAAAATGTCGGTCGCAAACTTGCTTACACTAATATATTTATTTGTACAAAATCTGACAAATCGTACACAAATCGTTCGTTCACACAGTCAAAACGTGGTTGTTGGACGAATATATGCGAACGTGATAACTAACAACCCGATTAGATAACCTTTTTAGACCGCACATTCTCATGCGTCCGTGGCTACTAAACAAAGTGAATTGTACCTTTTCACTTTAAAAGGTACGTTTTTGTACGGTATGACTCTGACCGTACACCACACTATTTAAAAGATGGCGTACTTCCGTTGTGTACGGTAATAAAAAAATTAACCCTAAATAGAGTAAAGAAAAAAATAGAATAAACAACGTTAATGGAGAATAATAATAAAAAAAAGCGGGACGCAATTAGCGTACACTACGCTAATAGCGATTGGCGGTGTACTGTACATGTGACAACCCCATACTATATACCTACTATATAACGTACTAAATATTTTCGTCGCGTATAGCAAATTGGAACCATGATCCAAGCTTCCTATGCACTAGGAGACACACTACCGTCAACTGCCCGTCTCTCTGTTTTGAACATTTTTTCGGGCAGCTAAAATGGCGAATAGATTTATTTTCAACCGTTGGATATTATTTCTGAGAAAACATAATGTCCAACACGGTGATGGGCTGTGTACGGTAAAGCGATAGCTGGCAATCGAGAAGCGACGAACAAATCTTAGACGGAATTTCCATGAAGACGCCCAAAGACGAGCTTCTTTCGTTAAGTAAAAGACTAACAGAGATCATATCATAGTTCAAAAGTAGGTGACAGTACACACATACAATATGCCTATTGTACGCAAATTTTACAATACTACCTTAAGACCCATATTGTATTGGCCGCAAAATGAAATAAAATAGTAACAAGGTTGGGTTGCACATGGTTTGATAGAGAATTAAACGTCATGTCTAAATTTGAAAAAAAAAACGGACAAATTTTTTTTTTATGAGTTTTGAGCGACTTTTTATTTAAGCCGTCAGATTTGGACGATCTGACGGTCGTTGATGAAATCAACGATCTAAGAAGATCACATGAAAAACCCATAACACAACTTACGACATGACTATCGTTAGATTTGTCCGCGATTTTTTTTTTCCCGGTTTTTTTTCCCGCGCAATGTCATCCTAGGTTGTGTCAGTTCACTAAAAAATTACGTTCGGCGGCGTGCGCTTTACTATGAGCATACGTCAGATTCGTACGCTCCTACAGGAGTGTGCAGCACACACACACAGATACAGTATGTAATAGGATCTCCTACCTCTCAGAAAATCCCATTACTACAAATAATCCCAACCACACATTCCACACATTGGAACATACACATCCACATTGGACAACACTCACATAAGGATAAACTTTAAATTAAAAGAAGCTTCTGTCCACATAACATTAGCTTGGTCTCTTGCCCTCGTGGCTCAACCCTTCTTATTAAAGTGTTTTCACTACTCTCCACTCTTAATAATTAGATATATTAACTACAAAAACACTATTTAGTTAGTAAGAGATTTTAATGCAAAAAAGTGCTTTTTCTCCAATTTGGTTTTAATCGCTCAGAACCAAGATCAGCCAGAATTTCCACAAACTTTTCCCCAAAGGAAAAGATGTCTTCTCTCCTCTTACACTTCACTATTTATCCATCATCGCCGTGGACTCTCCAGGCCAGTGTTAACGCTCCGCTGAACAGACTTTTACCTGGGTCAATCATTGATCAGGAAGGACTCAGACTGACCAATGCAAAAGTGTGCGAAATCTCCCACTAACTACGTAGCATTTACTAACCAATCAAACACTACATTTTACTACATAGCATTTACGTGCAAAAGTGCACGCAAATCGAAACGCGACTTCCCACGATTGTGCGTCGCGAATTTAACTTGCGAAACTACCAACGAAACTTACAAATTTGAATTATGACTTTTCGTACTAAAAATCGTATGAAACGAACCATATTAGGTACCAAACCACTATTAGTACTTTATATAGACGTACGCCTTGAATTCCGCGACTACTTTGACCCTAAACCCGTTTCATTGTTACCCACCTATTATTTTGACCCCTTGCTGTCACCTAAATACACCCATCACTATATCTTTTGAAATAAGACTGTAAATCGCGCGATTCTTTCACAGACATCCACCAAATTTAGTACTCTATATTCATAACCCCTAAATACCCCTTTATAAACAAGTTTGATGTGCTGTTACTGTTATATCATCCCTCTTTATTTTTAACTAACCTCGGTTAAAACTCTTTCATTCTCAAGACGGGACTTCTATATTATTACCCCTCTAATACCTTTGCAAAAACTCAAAAAATTTATCTTCTAAAGTTAACTCATCTTCAGGCCTTCCTAGATAATGCACTTGCTAGAATATAGTATTGCCGACCTTAAACCGTTGACCAACCCAATGTATTACCCATCTATGAACCTCAAGTTTTATGATTATTGAGGGATCCAATTCCAATTCTCCTTCAGTTGGTCGAAGATATGATGGTTTAACGGGCTGATGTGTATCAATGGATGAATTTTTGTTGATGGCGGAAAGTCGAATTTGGCAACAACTAACGATTTCATCTCGATTAATGTACTTAAGAGCAAATTTTCCAATAGGATCCCCTTGTCCCTCGATCTTCCACCTGTAATGAGTTGTTGAAATCCAAACCTTGTCACCTGTGCTTACCATCCAATCACCACGTTTGGGGTTAGCATTTAGTTCTTGCCTTCTTTGTGCCTCCACTAATGCATCCCGGACTGTTTTCCAAACCGTTTGAATGTATTCCCAAAATTGCGTTCCATAACCCCTATTCTCTTAAGTGACCCGTGTTATTAAGTCTAATGCTTCTCTCGGTTGGTATACGTATGCAACTTCAAACGGTAAGAATCTTGTACTAGCATGTTTACATGAATTGTATGCAAATTTCATTAATTGCAGTTTAGATTCCCATGTGTTTTGAACTACACTGCAAACAGTCCTAAGCATTTATTCTAGTGTACGGTTCATCGTTTTTGTCTGTCTATCTGTTTGAGGATGATAAGAGGTACTCAATTTTAATTCAGTGCCTAAATTTTGCTGCAATTCTTTCCAAAATGCAGACGTAAATTTAGAATCCTTATCACTGAGTATAGACAGGGGAACTCCATGATGTCTGACCATGTTGTCAAAATATAACTTTGCAATATTCACAACTGAATGAGTAGTTTTGCAAGAGATAAAGATTGCCATTTTACTAAACCTATCGACTAAGACCATGATACTGTCATTTCTTCTAGATGTAGCTGGTAACTTGACAATAAAATCCATACTGACTGATTCCCATGGTCTTTCGGGGATATCTAAAGGTTTTAAGAGACCTCTAGGTTTTTGGTTACTAGGTTTACTCCGTGGCAAGAGAGACAACTTTCCACGTGTTTCGACACCTCCTTTGCCATCCCTGGCCAAAACAATCTACTTTGCAACCGACTAAGAGTTTTATCTCGACCTAGATGTCCTAAACGCTCATGGGCTTCTTGTAAAAGTTGTTTTCTTAAGTCTCCCATTTCAGGAATGCATAACCTATCCCATGTTCGCAAATACAGTAAACCATCTTATATTCTAAAGTTTTTGTTATGCCTCTCATTCAATGGGTCAGAATTCTCTCCCGAAATATTTTGCAAATCACAACAAAATAATGATCTTTATCATAACCATTTCTAACAGCATCGAAAAATAATTCATCCCGAACCATCACACTTATTTCAAAACATCTACTTAAAGGATCTGCCACTTCATTTGTCTTTCCAGGAAAATGTTTGACATTAAATTCGAAATATTCTAATTTCTGCATCCACCTAACCTGTCAATCAGTTATAATCTGTCGATCACTTAATCTGTGTAGATAGGAGAGTGCCTTATTATCACAATGAACTGTAAATTCTTTATTATGCAAATAACAACGCCATTTCACCAATGCATAAACAATTGCAAGTAATTATTTTTCCTGTGCTGGATAGTTTTTTTCAGCATCATTAAATTTCCTTGACTCAAAAGCAATAGGATGAAAATGTTTGCCGACTTTTTGACTTATGACTGCACCTCGACCTTTATTAGATGCATCAGTAGTGATCAGAATTTCAAATTCCCCAGCAGGATCAGGATACACCAGTGTAGGAGCAGAGGTCAACTTCCCTTTTAGTTCCTCGAAAGCTCCCTCTTGATCAGCTCCCCACACAAACGTCTCCTCCTCCCGAAGTAAATACGTCAATGGTGCGGCGATCATACTGATGTTCTTGACAAATTTCCTGTGATAAGTGGCCAATCCTAAAAAGGATCTAACTTCTGTGACATTAGTGGGTTGCTTCCAATTTTGTATTGCAGTAATTTTGGATGGATCTATTTTAATACCTTCCCCACTAACTATATGTCCCAAAAATAATTGTTCACTTTTAAGAAAGCTGGATTTTGACAATTTTCCATATGACTTTTTTTCCCTTATCTTTTCCAACACTTTCCTTAGATGAATTACATGTTGTTCTTTAAATTCGCTGTAAATTAAAATATCATCTATAAACACCTGAACAAACTCATCTATATAATCATAAAATATTTGGTTCATTAATTTTTGATAAGTAGGTGGTATATTCGTCAAACCAAATGGCATCACTATCTATTCAAAATGACCGACTCTAGTTCTAAAAGCAGTTTTATCAACATCTTCGGTTCTAATTTGCACCTGATTAAAGCCACTACGCAAATCAATCAAAGAAAATAGTTTAGCGCCTTTCAAACGATCTATTAAATAAGAAATTAAAGGTAACGGATACTTATCCTTCAACGTAATCTTGTTCAGACTATGATAGTCGACACACATCCTCAACGTTCCGTCTTTCTTTTTGACGAAGAGAACAGATGCTCCGTAGGGTGACTTGCTGGGCTGAATATGTCTTTTCTCCAAAAGCTCCTTGATCTGTTTCATTAACTCCTCCTACTCAAAGAAGTTATGCTTATAAATTCCTGTGACAAGAGGATTACATCCAGGTTGAAGGTTAATAACATGTTCCACATCTCGGGAATTGGCCTCCTTCAGGGAAAGTCACTTGGGAAACCATCTCTAAATTTAAAAATCATATTTTTAACAACAACATCAAATGTATTAATGTCAGTTACAAAATCAGATTTTTGTTTTTCAAGAGTTTTAGCAGTGTCTGATTTAGGAATGACATCAATGTTAGTGATTTCTCCCCCCCTTCCTCAGTAACTGCCTCAGTTACTAATAACAAGAAAGCATGATTTTTTATGAAATTATGTGGTCTCCATTGACCCACAGAATGAGCAGCCTATGTAAAGCCTCTAGGATAATATTTGCCCCTTCTACTTTCCCGCTGAATAAGCGCCGCCCACGCACACAAATATTCTGACCACTCTCACCCTTGTGAGGACAAGACTCCCCTGAGTCAAACGCAAAAAGAATCACTGAATTTGCTCCCCTGTGCAGTAAGTTTTTATGGCTGGTCAAAGATGACCTTTATAGTTACAAGCTCTCTTAGAGAGAGAGGCACCTAAATATTACTAAGTCTCGGTTTGCCTACTCACGACTACCTACTACTAAACCCTAGTCCAATAGGAACACTATATAGTACAAGAAGGTACAATGGGCGATGTACTTATTGTACGACCATTGTACGACAAGGTCTACAAGGTGACACTTGTCAAATCGGAAGCCATGGTTCCTCCTCCCATCTTCTCCGGTATCAAATAATTTGGCGCCACGTGGCACCGCGTGACGCTATCTACGTATGCCGCCAAAAGCTCACTTCGCGTGGCGGCTATAATGTCGGCCGTCCGATCAAAACATATTTTACACGGTTCAGATTCGCGTACATGCAGGAATTGCTCCTTTTGGTTAGTCTGCTGTTAATTAGCTGTTGCGTTAATGTATATATATTTATGAAACCCGCCACGTGTATCTTCTCGTAATGCCTTAATGGTTAAGGCGTTAAGCTATAGGGATTCTAGAGGTCTCAGGTTCAAACCAAGACTTAGGCATCATTTTAGCAAAATACCGTTTACTTCAAAAGCTGCCATTTTTTAAATATGGCGGCAGCCATGGCGCGCCTTTGGTCCTCACTCTCTTTCTTTAAAGCGAAACTAAAATAGGGAAGTGAACTATTAATAACCTCTTTTCAACACTCCCCTTAATTCTTAGTCACTTTTCAATTTTAATCCAACATGTCTCTGCAATAAATCAACTTAGGGGAAGGCACGGCTTTTGTCATCATGTCTGCAATCATTTCTCTATCAGTTTTATGAACTAGTTTAATAAATTAATTTTCTACCTTCTCTCTGACAAAGCTAAGTCTAATATCCATATTCTTAGCTTTGAAGTGATGTTTCAGATTTGCTGCAATAGAGATAGCAGCTTGATTATCACAAAAAACGTTTTGAGTTCCAGACTTCATGAACCGAAGTTCTTCAAGAAGAGATTTAACCCACATTAATTCTTTGGTGGCAGCACAGGAAGCCATGTATTCAGCCTCCATAGTGGATTGAGCAACTATTTTTTGTTGCTTGCTACTCCAACAACATGCACCGGATCCAATTTGCAACACATATCCAGTCGTACATCTCCTTAAAGGCACTTCTCCATAACTGGCATCACTCCAAGTGGTGATGTTAGTGTGCTCCCCTCCCAAATGCAACCATAATTCCCTTGTACCCACCAGATACCTCATCACCCTTTTGGCTGCCTCCCAGTCTATCTTTCTTGGTTTATTTAGATTTCTACTAAAGACACCTACAGCTGCAGCTATATCCGGACGGGTATAGTTCATAAAATAAAATAAACAGCCAACAATCTGCCGATAAGGGATATTTTCCATAAATTTTCTATCTCATCCATCTTATCATTAATGATCAATATTCCTCCCTCTTCACTCCCCTCAATCACTTTCTTCAAATCTATGGGAGTAGTACATCCGTTTGCTTTCTCCATTTGAAATTTTTCCAGCATATTACCGATTGCTTCTTTTTGAGTGAGTCTTATAATTCTATCCTCTCTATCTCTCTCCATCTGAATTCCTAAAATGTACTTTGCTTCCCCAAGATCTTTCATATCAAAACTGCTTCTAAGATCCCGTTTTAGTTTGTTAATTTTATCTAAGGACTTGCTTAAGACCAACAAATCATCCACATAAATAGCAATAAATATCACTCCATTCTCATCCTCAAATAAATATATAGAGTGATCTGAACTAATTCTGATATACCCCAAACCGGTCAGAACATTGTCGAGCTTTATATTCCACTGTCGCGGGGTTCGCTTAAGCCCATAGAGTGATTTTATCTGTTTACAAACCTTGTTTTCTTCCCCACTTTCCACGAATCCTTCCGGTTGCCTCATGTAAGTTTCTTCTTCCAACTCTCCGTGCAAAAAGGCCGTTTTAATATCCATCTGGTGGATTTCCATATCGTCCGCTGCGGTTATACTTAAAAGGATTATAACAGAAGGAAATCTGACTACAGGTGCAAAGGTTTCTTCGTAGTCTATCCCCTCTTTTTGAGTATAACCTTTTGCAACTAACCTAGCTTTGTACCTCTCAATGGTATTATCTGGGTTTAATTTAAGTTTAAACACCCACTTACATCTGATCGGTTTTCGGTCCGGTGGACAATCTACCAACTCCCATGTATTGGCTTCCATGATAGAGGTCATTTCTTCATTTATAGTTGTGATCCACCGGCTACTTTCTGGAGTGTTTATGGCCTCTAAGTATGTTTGAGGTTCATCTGGGTGAGACATCTTTGTGAGTTGGTTATTTACTTGTCTTTCTTGAAGTCGTTTACTACTTCTTCTCCCCCCTTGAAAATCGCACGCCGGTATGGAAGGCATGCTTGGGTTTCGTTTTGGGAGATTTTCAACTCCCCTATCTTCCAATTCCGGTGTCCCATCAATTTCCTCCTCGGTTTCCACTTCGTATTGTGGCGTTGCCTCGGATGTTGTCCTTTCCTCCTTCTCCTTCGGTAGATCTGCAGATTTTTCTTTTTCTCCCTCTTCCTTCTCTTCATTCTCAAAGTCAAAGTCAGGAAACTGATCCGTTTCAAATCTTATTTTGACTTCCTTATTATATTTGAATGGATCAATGGACTTTTCTTCATTCATCACCACTATGTGTTTTACCAAAATTATATCTCTCTTTTTCAAGTCATACGCTCGGTATCCTTTTGTGCTCTCATCATATCCTACAAGATATCCTGGCTTCCCTCTCCCCTCTAACTTCCATTTAGTCTTACCGGAATCCAAACTGTAAACTTGACTTCCGAACACTCTCAAACTAGACAAATCAGGCTTTCTTCCTGTCCACCTCTCATACGAAGTTTCCTCCTTATTTGCTGAAGTTATGACTATATTTTTGATGAAATTAGCATAGTTTATAGACTCCGCCCAAAACTGCAACCTTATCCTCTTGTCAGTTAACATACTTCTGGACATATCTCCTAAAGTTCTATTCACTCTTTCTGCTACTCTATTTTGTTGCGGATTATAGAGAACAATTTTCTCATGATGAATTTCTTCTTCTTTAAGATATTCTTCAAATTCCCTTGAGGTGTATTCTTTCCCATTATCACTTCTTATCTCTTTTATTGAGGTTTCATGTAGCTTTTCACTCTATACTTTATACTATTTGAAACATCTTAATACCTGTGACTTATGTCTGAGAAAGTATACCTTCGTGTATCTAGACCAATCATCTGTGATGGTTAACATCCATCTCTTCCCCCCATGTGAAGCATACCTAGCAGGTCCCCAAACATCAGCGTGAACTAGATCTAATACTTTCTCTCTCCTAAATATGGTTGCCTTTGGAAATGGAAGTCTATGAATCTTCCCTTGAGCACATCCACTACAATCATCAAAGGTCTCATCATCCTCAAAAGTAATACCCTCCACTATTCCCATTTTCTTCATTTTCTTTAATCTATCTAGATGCACATGCCCCAACCTTTTATGCCAAAGCATCATCTCACTTGCACACGAGTAGAGAACACTCTTTTCATTGCAAAGAACAATTCTAAACATTCCTTGACTGCCCTTCTCAGCTATGAAATAAACCTAATTATTAAAGCTTGCTGTGAAGATTCCTTTCCTAGATCAAAGCTAAGCTCTGGAATGTAAAGAACGTCTGAGAGTGATAGAATTGAGGCCTTTCCATCAACTAGAACCTTCAAGTCAAAAGTTTCAACAAGACTTGTGGTTTCTACTCTACCATCTCCGTACTCTATCTCAACTGTTGGGATCTTTCTCAGTTTAGTGAACCACCGCTTATCTTTGCACATATGCATTGAAGCCCCTGATTCTATGATCCACCCATCCTCGGGTGGATCCTTCTTACCTCCGAAAGCACACTTTTGTCTCAGTGGAATGTCGACATGCTTTTCAGTGTTTTTGGATTAAGAAAAAGCTCCTCAAGCTCCTATTCTGGTTCAGTTTTTCCTTCCACTTCCTCATTATGAACTTGAGTCAAGAAAGCCTTTTTCTTTCCTCCATCCCTTAAGGTTCCTTGACCATCTTTCAGTCGAAGATCTACAAGTTTGACACAATCTGCCATATAGTGTCCGATTTGTTGCAGAAGTGACATAATCCCCCTGGAGATGTTCCTCTCCCCTGTCTATCAAATCTCCCACCTCCTTGTCCTCTTCCACCAAAGTTTCGATAGGGATCTTTCCCTCTCTCCTCATCACGCTTCCGCCAATCAGCTCTTGCAAACAATGCTTGAACACTTGGACTCCCTCACCTAAGCTCAATGGTGCTTTCTTTCACTAAAATCAATCCCACTGTGTCATCCCAATTCCAATTGCTATCTCCCATGTCCTGCAATAGGTTAGTGATATTCTCATACTCTTCAGGTAGTTTCATCATTAATGTGTTCACTCTTTGTCTCTTGGACCATGAGTTACCTGCACTCTCTAACTCTCCAAATAATGCTCCTTAATCATTGCAATAATTATTCATACTTCCTCCTTTATAAGTATAAGCTGCAATCTTATTTTCGGCCAACAGTTGTTATTACAATGATCCACTCTTATATTTGTTAACTAGTGATATCCAAATCTGAGTTGAAGATTTGACATGCATAAGGGGAATGGCAATGCCCTTTGCTACACTTATAAGAATTAAGAGCTTAGAAACCTTGTCTTTGTAGTTCCACTTTTCATACTCTGATCTTTCGGTCTGAACCCTTGTCGCCGTTTTTGGTGGTGCTGCTGCCGGTATCGCCTTCGGCAATGGTGTCATTTGAGTTGCAACTCCTCCCTTTTCTCCTTCCATGAAAATCTCCTCTCTTTCCTCATCTTCATCCTCGGTGATGGTGACAGCTGTTCTACATACTGTAAAGGCGGAGGTGCCAGAAAAACGTGTCCCTCCAAACCCAGGTAGAGGTGGGCATCGAATTTGTCCAGACACTATGCCCCATAGATGCTTCTCAAATAGTTCTCCCTCCATCATCATTTCCCAATAAAGAAAGTCTGATCCATCAAATATGGGCACCCTAGAGGGTGGGCCCATAACCTGAAATTATGTGGTCCCATTGACCCACAGAATGAGCAGCCTATGTAAAGCCTCTAGGATAACATTTGCCCCTTCTACTTTCCCGCTGAATAAGCGCCGCCCAGGCACACAAATATTCTGACCAATCTCACCCTTGTGAGGACATGACTCCCTTGAGTCAAACGCAAAAAGATACACTAAATTTGCTCCCATGAGCAGTAAGTTATGGCTGGTCAAAGATGACCTTTATAGTTACAAGCTCTCTTAGAGAGAGAGGTACCTAAGTATTACTAAGTCTCGGTCTGCCTACTCACGACTACCTAATACTAAACCCTAGTCCAATAGGAACACTATATAGTACAAGAATGTACAATGGGCGATGTACTTATTGTACGACCATTGTACAGCAAGGTCTACAAGGTGACACCTGTCAAATCGGAAGCCATGGTTCCTCCTCCCATCTTCTTCGGTATCAAATAATGTGGCGCCACGTGGCACCGCGTGATGATATCTCCGTATGCCGCCAAAAGCTCACTTCGCGTGGCGGCTATAATGCCGGCCGTCCGATCAAAATATATTTTACACGGTTCAGATTCGCGTACATGCAGGAATTGCTCCTTTTGGTTAGTCTGCTGTTAATTAGCTGTTGCGTTAATGTTTATGTATTTATGAAACCCGTCACGTGTATCGTTTCGTAACGCCTTAATGGTAAGGCGTTAGGCTATAGAGAATCTAGAGGTCGCAAGTTCAAATCTAGACTTAGGCATCATTTTAGTAAAATACCCTTTACTTCAAAAACTGCCACTTTCTAAATATGGCGGCAGCCATGGCGCGCCTTTGATCCTCACTCTCTTTCTTTAAACCAAAACTAAAATAGGGAAGTGAACTATTAATTACCTCTTTTCAACATTTTATATCTTTTAAATTCTTTTTTAAATTGTTTAGCGGAAATCAATCCTTCCACCCCCAACTTGGTTATGTTATTTATATGATTCTTATGCAACTTTTTTTAAGGTAATGCTTGCAAAACCTTCCAACCGTTTTCAGACTTCACTCTAAAGGTGTTAGTTTCCCAATTAATTTGAGGGTTATGTTAGTTAACCAAGGCTTTTCGAGTATTAGCCCCTCACTACCCAAATTCATTATTTCACACACAACTTTAATTTTATGACATTTGATATCAACTTCAATTGTGTCAGTTTGTAAATCTAATGTGGACTTATGACCATTTGCCACCTAAACATGTAAAGGTTTTTCCCTTATGATTGTAAGATTTTTTTATTTCGTCAAGTGTACGGTTTTTTTCCTCAAGTGTACGGTTCAATGTCTGTAAACATCAGAATAACATTAGTTTGTAGTTTAGTGTGATAAAAAATAGTATTCCATTAATCAGTTTTTTAAAAAATAGTAATTAGGGTTTTTAGGTACAGTGACGTACGGGTAGGATGCTTTGTCGTAAGTCAGGATAATAACCGTATTAATGGTTACCCGAATTAGTGTAGATCAGTAGATACACATTGTGAGTATATAACTTAGGACTTAGCCAATTTTGTTATTATCTAGTTTTGGGAATATGATTTTCTAAGGAAAGTTTTTGGGAAACTTCCAGACATCATATCTTATGGTTTACCGAGTCATTTGGGCTGCAATATTGGGAATTGTCATTTTACTGTATTGTGTATCACTGTGGCAAATTTGAAGCATAGTGGCTTTTTGAGTCATATTTTGTGTCAGTTCTAAATTTGCTATGGAGTAGGTACTTTGATAGTTTCTGATTTTTTTCATGTCTACTTCCACTACTACTGTTGGTTCTCCGCCTGCAACGGTGGTTGTAGAACAACACGTTATGGGCCTTTCGTCAAGAATTCTTATTTTCAATGGCCAAAAGTATGCGTACTCGGCGGCGATGGTTGAATCGTCGTTTGAAATTGTTGACTTATTGGGGGTCTTGGATGGCTCCCTTGATGAAACAGATCCAACTTGGGCGAAGAATAATTCAATGGCAAGGAACAATCTAATTCTTTGTATTTTAGAAAATTTGGTAATGTCTCGACTGAAAATGAAGAAGGCGAAAGAGATTTGGACATCACTCAAATCCGCTTTTGAGAAAGCGAATGTTTAGGAGGAGCTCTTGGTGGCTGGAAAAATTTGGGGATACAAATACACGGGGGGAACTATGGTTGAGTATTGTGACAATTATCGCGAGCTCATTGATGCTCACTCTTGTGCTTGGGGGTCATTTCCTGAGTTTCAACAGGCAACTTTGCTTATTAGAGGTCTCACTAGTAGCATGAAGGGTGTGTCTGTTCAATTAAAGAGCCATGATTAAACTAGCTGGTCATTTCAGTTAGAGTATAATCTTATATTGGAGGAAGAAACAAATACTAAAATCCTTGAGGGAGAAGAAAAGGTTGAAGCATTTGCAACAGACTTTGACAAACGAAATTAGTTTAATCAAATTAGGAATCAGTTTAACCAGAATGAGAATCAATTCAATCAGAGGCAGAATAGGCCATCTACTACTACTTGTTTCTATTGTTATGAGAAGGGTCATGGATACAGTAGCGCAGTTTAAAATAGTTTTTCACTATTCATTTAGTGACAATTGTAGCTCTAGGATTAGTGTAGGACTCAGTAGATTAAGTATAACTTGTAGGACTTAGATTATTTTTACTATCACAGTTAAGTTTATCAAAGTCATGGCAGACTGTTTTTCTGCAACTTTGACCTGATGGTGTGATCACCCTGATTGATTTTTTTGTATGAAACTTTGCAGAGATATTTTTTGACCTACAAAATCTATGTGTGTAAAGTTTCATTTTGTTTTGTCAATTCTGTAGATTTCTGTGGGAAGTCTACTTGGTTAGTTTGAGAAGTTGTCGGCTGTTTTTAGGAAACTCTAGAGCTTATATCTTCTAGATTCCTTGGTGGATTTGGCTGTAACTTTGGGATCTTACAATGTCTATAGTATACTACATATTGCTGCAGTTTGAGGTGATTTTGTTTACTGTGGAGTAATCTGTGCTGTCTGAAACACAGCTGTTTTGAGGTAGTCTGTGGGTGTCTTCCGTGAGTAATCCATGGCTGAAATAGGCTATGGACAACAGGTTATGGGCCCACGCCCATGGCTACCCATATTTGATGGATCTAACTATCACTACTGGAAGTGTGTGCTCGAGAGCTACTTCGAGGTGATGGAGCTAATGGATGTGGTGGATGGGACTTTGGCCGAAACATCAAGTGGATGAGAGAAGAAGAACCGTGAGTGTCTAAGGGTTATCAAGAACTCCTTGACAAAGAAACTGGTAATGACATACCTTAAGTTGAAAAATGCAAGTGAACTATGGAAATGTCTAGAATGTAGGTATTCAGAAACTTCCTTGTATCACAGGTTTAGTAGCGCCACTAAACTTTTTGGATATAAGTATGTAGGCGGAAGCATGGTGGAGTATTGTACTAGTATAGAAAGATTATTTGCAAAAAATTATTTGGCAGGAGGAAGCTTTATAGATGCAAAACAAGTTGACTTATTATTGAGAGGCTTACCTAGTGACTATAGAAATGCATCAAATAGACTCGCTCAAATTGATAAAAATGATTGGAAATTAAGCCAAGCAATCCAAATTGTGTTAGATGAAGAAGATAGTAAAAAGGTCTTTGAAAGGAATATGGAGGTCTCTAAGTCACAATTTCGGAAAATTAGAGGCAACAGTATGTCTGGAAATAAACCTAAAAACTTTTTTTTTGTAATGATTTAGGACATACCTTCAGGGTATATCCATCATATAAAAGTGCATGTGTTACAGGAAAATCCAGAGATGGATGGGACAACAACCAAGTTCGACCCTCAACAAGGAGGGAAACAAGTGCGTTTATGAGTGAGGGACAAGACTTGACCGATGACAAAAAACTTACACCTTCCGTCGACAAATTCGTTTACTTACCAACTGTCTATGTTTTTCGGCATATGGTGAAAGAGGAAGAAAAGGGAAAATTTGTTGCCACAAAAAATGGAGTGGAGGAAGAGGTAACAGAAAAGGATTTGTCTACGGTCAATGTTTTCGATGGCAGATTCGTAAGTAACAGAAAATTACGAAAAGAAAGGGTTACCGAAATAGGAGTTGAAAGGAGTGAAGGGCACCCGAAAGTGGAAATGGAAGGAACTGAAAATAGCGTGGTTATCGAAGATAGTGTGGAGAAAGAAGAGAGTGGAAAAGATTCGGTTTTTGTGGCTCTTTCGAGTGATAGATTGGTGTGTATAAATGACATACAAGGGGAAAAAATTATTGAAGAAAGGAAAGTTAGAAAAATAAACTTCAAATTGGTAGCAAAATATTCTTTAGATATGGGAAAAACGGAACTGAAAACAAAACTTAGAGAAGGGCAAAGAAAAGATGAAAAAAAAATTAGTGTAAAGGAGGAAGATGATGAGAGAGAAAATGGTAAATTCACACGAGATGAGGAATTACCATCGGAGGTGGAAAATAATGTGGGTTTAAAAACTAATGAATTCAGAGAAGGATCGGTTGATATTGTTAAGAAAATGAGGCTAGGAAAGGAAGTTTATGAGAGCAGGAAAAGTCATAAAATTAGAGGAATATGGAAAATAAGAAATAATATTAGAAAGAGGAAAGAGCATCAAAATGAAAAGAGGATCAAAATGAATACACTTAAGGGGAGTGGCAAATATGCAAAAAAAGACAAAAAATTAGTGAGGAAATCCACACGTTATAGCGGTAATGGGAAGACACACCATGGAAGATATTTAAATCATATGATGATAGTAGAATGTAGTAAGAAAACAAAAAGAAGAAACAGATTAACGAAGACCAGCTGGAGAAGAAACCAACTCCAAAGGCGACTACACAAAGGACCGGAAAATCCATTTTTTGAAGTGGAAAAACTGACACCTTCAATGGAACAATCATTGTTTGAACAAGAGATATATTGGAGTGGTTGGTATGGTGACTAAAAGTCGGACAAAATTTTACAGTTACCAGTATATGATTTGCTTAAAACTAAAACATCTAAAATTTAGGAGGAATTTTGTCTTGTAAAGCTGTGGATGTTTAGTAGTGGAGGTTGAGAAAGGAAATTTTTGAACTGTGAGTGTTTAAAGTTCTTGCATTTGTTTGTGCCTCAATTAGAGTAGAAAGATCTGTAGGCAGAGTGAAGTACTGAGTCTAAACCTTTAGGGGAGTGTTGAGTTTGAAAGCTTTAGTCCTCAGTAGATGAGGCCGTGAGGGGAGTTTTAGGACATAGAATATTTATTATTATAAGTCCTTGTAATACTTACCTTTAATAGTGTGAAAGTTACTCAGGTACAAAAGAGTGTAATGTACTTCCTTGGGACAAGCAGCGCGCATCAAATTTATCCGTACGAGAATGATCTAGTACGGAATCCGAAACAATGACACACAACAAACTATAAAATACAGGAATGAACGGCAGATACAAATCAAGTCGACGGACGTGATTCAAAGTGGGACCATATTGGGACGAGGTTGCTGGACGCATGTCGTCCATTAGGAAGATATATGTTACATCTTACGGTGATCCTTATATTCCGAAAGACTCTTGCACGGGCGCTAATGTAATCGTTGGATTCCACGTACATCGACGACGGAGAAAATCTGACGAAACCACAGTTGACTAAGCAAGTCGCGTAAAGGTACAGTTACACTTCACATGCGACAATTTTTTTGGATGCACGAAACTATATTTTCAGGGGAGTGTTGTTTTGAAAAGATAATTTCATGCGCGACATTTTGTGCGCACGCTACGTTTCATGCGGATATGACGCGAGTTTTTTTTAATGCGTAAGTACTAACTTAATTTAACGTGGAGGTTCGATTGTATTTGTGGATTGGGGGAGTAGTTGTACGGAAAATATTAAAGTGACGTACAAACATTCAAAATGGACGACAGATCGCGAAGCGATATGACGTGAAACATTACAAAATATTTAATATGTAACCTAATAAGACAAATAAATTTTATGAAAAAGTAGGTCATCCGTACGCCAAATCATATTTTGCAAATGGGCAATAAATCACTTACCGACATTTATGGTAAAGGACGAATTCTTGGTACGGACACGATTGAAGTGGCACGTTTTCACTTCGACAAAATGGTTCATGGTACATTTGAAGTGAGGACGGCGTCCGCCGATATATTTGGAGGTTCACACTATTTTAAGGACGCGATTCACGCGGGGACCATAAATGACTTAAGCACGACGTGTAGTTTACTTTATCACCGACACATACTCAAGAGTTTTCGAACTGTACGACCACGGTTAGCTGGACTTATATGACCGATGCTGACTAAGCATCGGTAACACTTTTTGTACGGACATATATTTGTAAATACTTGAGAAACATATGTTTGTAGTTTAGCGCATTTTAAAATAGTTTTTCACTATTCAATTAGTGATAAGTGTAGCTCTAGGATTAGTGTAGGACTCAGTAGATTAAGTATAACTTGTATGACTTAGATTATTTTTACTATCACAGTTACGTTTATCAAAGCCATTGCAGACTGCTTTTCTGCATCTTTGACCTGATGGTGTGATCACCCTGATTGATGTTTTTGTGTGAAACTTTGCAGAGATATTTGTTGACCTACAAAGTATATATGTGTATAGTTTCATTTTGTTTTGTCAATTCTGTAGATTTCCGTGGGAAGTCTACTTGGTTAGTTTGAGAAGCTGTCAGCTGTTTTTGGGAAACTCTGGAGCTTATATCTTCTAGATTCCTTGGTGGATTTGGCTGTAACTTTGTCAGCTGTTTTTGGGAAACTCTGGAGCTTATATCTTCTAGATCCCTTGGTGGATTTGGTTGTAAGTTTGGGAGCTTATAGTGTCTATGGTATACTGCATATTGCTGCAGTTTGAGATGATTTTGTTTAATGTGGAGTAATCTGTGCTGTCTGAAACACAGCTGCTTTGGGGTAGTCTATGGGTGTCTTCCGTGAGTAATCCATGGCTGAAATAGGCTATGGATAATAGTTGCCACTTTGGAGTCTGCGAATGACATTTGCCACGGTGACCTTTTGGGGAGCTCCCTTTTTGCATTAGCATATCTTCAAGCTTTATGCGACTCTGCTACGACTTCCTTTGTTGTTTATTCCCTCTTATTGCGAATGATACTCAAATTGTGGGCCCTCGTGACCAAGTTTTATTTCGATTTTCCCAATTTGTGGAGCATCTTAGGCGGATTGGTTTTTCAGTTATGCCGTCTAAATGTGTGGCTTGGTGCCTGCAAGGCCTTGTTTTTATGGGTTTTCGGATTGCATCTCCGACAGATGGTATTAAAGCTTTAGACTATCCTATCGGCGGCCCATCTTATGTGAACCAAGTTGTCACTGATACTTTGTTGGAGGACCTCTCGCACACTGATGATATACCTAAGCTCTTTGACTTCAGGTGGCATTTCAAATCCTCACTCGCTCTTTTGCTCAACGTTCTCTCTATCTCGCTCGGACATTACCACCAACGACTCCATTTTTGTCCACTCTAAAGCAGTTCGACGATCTATTTTTTCGTGTTCTCCATCATCTCGTTAGGCATCGGATTTTTGATCGGCCAAAGGGCTCATTTGCTCGTCGTCACGTTAGCCTTCCAATTTCCAACGTCGGTTTAGGTTTGATTCCAGTGGCTCTAGTTCCTCTTGCGGCTTAGTTGGGTAGTTCGGCTTTGGTGGCGCCCGCATCACTTCGCGTTTTATAGTAAATGATGTTCCCATCCTAGCCCAAGTCGTCCCTAAAGTAGGGGACAATTTTTTTCCTTTTCATCAGGCACCTCTCTTCGCTCGTGCACTCTTTTCGCCTGATGCCCGAAACCAAGCGCCACCCTTTCCGTCTCTTATTTGGACAATAACTTCCATTTGCAACAATGCATATCCGAGCATTCGGCAGCCGCTGAATTCCATGATCTATTAAACGCGCTACCTTCAGCTCAATCGCGTGCTCGTTTACGCTCCTGTTCTAAGCCGGGGCTGGTGCATGGTTACAAGCAACACCCATTTTTTCGACACTTCGTCTGACGTCTAACTAGTTTATCTTTGCAATCCGCCTTCGTTTGGGTTTGCCTCAACCTTCGTTTCTTAGGCGCCCCAACTGTGTTTGCAACCAGCCTATTGACTCTGACGGCATCCATTTACTTCGTTGCTCGCGGAGGGGTTAACGTATAGTCGCGCATGATTTGGTTCGTGATACGATTGTTGCGATTGGCGTCAAAGCAGGCTACATTGTGAAGCGGGAAGTTTCTCATATCTTGCCTCCTCGTTCCTAATATAGTGGTCTCTGAAGTCCTCAGGTTGACTTGATTTTTCCTCTACGGGACTGGGCGGACCTTGGGTGATGTGGTCCATACTGATTCGACTGGGACCCATGTTTCTTCTCGCGCAGCATTGCATACAGGCGTGGCGGCTCGAGACGTAGTGGCTTCTAAAGAAAGAGATTGCGCTCACCGAGACCTAACGGACCAGTTTGTCCCATTTGCAACAGAGGTTTTTGGTTCTTTTGACAAGTCCTTCGATGACTTTCTTCAAAACTGTGCAAAGAGGGCTACCTTTTGAATCCAGGGGTCTAAAGAGTCCTCCCCCAACCCTTCTTGTTGTATTTTTCTGTCAGCGTGTATCTATTGCCCTTCAACGAGGGCAAGCTGCGGCTCTTCGACTGTGGTGGATGATAGGCGGGGCCTTGCGGCTCTTCTACGTCGAACCACTGTGGTGGATGATAGGCGGGGCCTCCTAGACCTTCCTCCATGTGATCTTGTCCACATCCATGATCTTCAGGGTGTGGAATTTTGTTTATGAGGGTCATGGGGCATCATATAGAGTGGGTTTTTCTTTTTTGTCTAGTCATCTTTAGTTTTCTGTTAGGGTGCGTCTCTGTGTGCTTAAGTAAGGGTTTTTTTCTGTCGTTTTCCTGTAAAACTTAGAGCCGTACCGCGTAAGTTTCAACAATACAATAAAATAGAAAAAATGAGAAGTACATTTTGCGTCATCATCGATTTTAAAATGTACTACATCTTGTCGTCTTGTGTTCTTCGACCCACTTCGAAGACAAAAAAACGTCATCTTCAACCTTATCTTTAAAATACAGGGCCGATGTGTTTTAAAAATAGGTACTGAAATAAAGATTTATAAATTATAATACTCCCCTAAATCTTTAGACTCAGTTACTCGCTTAGTCCAATAGCATCTCTACAAAACTGTAACTTAGGAGCAGGAAGGGCTTTTGTTAACATGTCAGCCACCATCTTCTCATCTGGTAAATAACACAATTTAACGACTTTTGCAAGTACTTTTTCTCTAACAAAGTGAAGTCTAACATCCATGTGTTTGCTCTTAAAGTGATGGTTGGGGTTAGAGGCAATTGCCATGGCAGCTTGGTTGTCACACCAGATAGCTTGAGGGCAAGTTTGCATATACCCAAGTTTCGTAAAGTGGACTTGACCCATAGGAGCTCCTTGAGGGCGAAAGCTGCTGCCGTATATTCTGACTCCATTGTGGATTGAGCTGTAACCTTTTGTAATTTGCTACTCCAGCAGCAAGTTCCATCTCCAATCTTCATAACGAAGTCGGTCATAGATTTTCGGCTTGGCATGTCCCCATAGCTAGCATCGCTCCACGTCTAGATTTTCACATCTCCTCCTCCGAGAACAAGCTTGAGATTTCGAGTACCTGCAAAATATCTGAACACTCGTTTCGCTGCTTCCCAGTCTGCCCTTTTAGGATTCTGCAGACTTCTACTCAAGACTCCCACAGCTGCTGCAATGTCGGGTCTCGTACAATTCATGAAATATATAAGACTTCCAACTACCTGTCTATATGGCTTTGAAGCCATAAACTCTTCCTCCCCTATCTCTAGACTCTCACCAACAATTATGCCTGAATCTGTATCAATTCCTTCCAATATATGCCTTAATTCCATGGGAGTTACGGATCCTTTCACATCTTTCATTTATAATCTTTCTAGCATGTTACCTATTGCTTCTTCCTGAGTCAACATAATCAGCCTCTTGTTTCTGTCTCTTTCTACGTGTATTCCTAAGATAAATTTGGCCTCATCGAGGTTCTTCATCTCGAACACAGACCTTAACGCCGCTTTAATGCGGTTTATTTCATCTATTGACTTACTTATTAATAATACATCATCCACATATACAACAATGTAAATTACCCCATCCTCTCCTTGAAGAACATATAAAGAATGATCTGAGGTAATTCTCTTAAAACTTAGCCTGGTCAAAAACTCATCTAACTTCAGATTCCACTAACGCGGGGCTTAATTTAGCCCATACAAAGATTTCATCAATTTACACACTAATTCTTCCTTTCCTTTTTCAACATACATTTCAGGTTGTTTCATATAAATTGTTTCTTCTAACTCTCAATGCAAGAAAGCAGTTTTAACATCCATCTGATGTATTTCCATATTCTTTATAGCCGCTAGACTTAGCAAAATTTTGACAAGGGAAAATCTAACAACTGAGGAGAAGGTTTCTTCAAAGTCCATACCTTCTTTTTGATTATATCCCTTAGCCACTAGTTTGGCCTTATACCTTTCGATGGTGTTGTCCGGGTTTAGCTTCACCTTGCATACCCATTTTTTGCCGATGGCTTTCTTGCCCGGAGGAAGATCCACTAGCTCCCATGTTTGTGCCTCCATAATGGACTTCATTTCATCGTTTGCCGCCTCGATCCACTGATTTCTCTCAGGTGATGAGAAGGCCTCCTGGATCGTTAGAGGCTCCTCTGTAGCTGCAGAAAAAACAAAGTGAGAGTTTGCTTGCAGACGGCTGCTAGATCTCTTTCCCCTCGAAAATTTTGAGGCTGAGATTGTCGGCGACCTCTGATTTCGCTGTTTAGTCTAAACCGTAACTTGATCTGGTACAGAATGTGTAGTAGTTCTTTCCACCTGAGGTGTAGCTTGTAGGGAAGCAGCCTGTAAAGGCACAAGAGGAACTTAAAGAATAGGTGTCCCACTTGTCGGTGGAAAGGACACTCGTTGCGTATGGTGAAAAATGACATATCTTTGCTTTTCCTTTGCCGGTTGATCTGACACTTTGAACAGGTCAACCGAATCCTGTTCATCTTTAATCTGGATATTTCTAGAAACAATAACTTTCTGTTTCTCAAGGACAAAAACTTTATATCCTTTCGCATTATCATCATACCCCATGAAAATCCCAAGTTAGCATTTAGGTTCCATTTTCCATCTATCCTGTGAAGTATCTAAAACAAAACACTTGTTGCCAAAGACTTAAAGTGACTAACATCAGGTTTTTCCCCTGTCCAAAGTTCATAAGGTGTAGTTCTAACTAACCTAGAAGCAATTCTATTTTTAATATAAACAGCACAATTAAGTGTTTCAGCCCATAATTTCAAACTAGCCCTTTATTTGCAAGCATGGACCGAGCACTCTCTGTCACTGTCCTATTTAATCTCTTAGAAACACCATTTTGTTCCGGTGTATATGGATCTGTCAGATTGTGACTAATACCTTCCTGAAGGAGATATTGTTCGAATTCCTTCGATGTGTATTCTCCCCGTTGTCCGATCTTAGCGCCAATATTAGAACTCCATGAAGCTTTTCCGCCCACGCTTTGTAGTGTTTGAAGTGAGTAAACACTTCACTTTTATGTTGCATGAAGTAAACTTTGGTGTACCTCGAGTAGTCATCTGTAAATGTGACCATATAGTGGACCCCTCCAACCGAAGCCACTTGTGAAGGACCGAGAACATCAAAATGGATCAGCTGCAGAACTTTTCCGATCTATGGTGTGTTTCCTGTGGAAATGGCAATTTGTGGATCTTGCCAAGTGAACAACCATCGCATGTTTTTACAGGATGAGATGTGAGAGAAACTCCATCAACTTTTCCCGAATTCACCATTTTCTTTAGACTATCAGAATTCATGTGTCCTAATCTCTTATGCCACAACTCATTATTACATTCGACACTAGAGTAGAAAACATCATTTTCCTTATATTCAGCAATGTCTATCCGGTACATTTTGCTCGCATCTCTAGTTCCTGTAACTGCGACTTTCCTTTTCTTGCTAACATCCTACCTCCCTCCTTTCAAAACAACTTCAAAGTCTTTGCTCTCCACTAATGATGTAGAAAAAAGATTTTTCTTAAAATCTGGAACATACAAAACATGGTGAAGGGTTCTCTCTACCGACTTTACCCCCACATCTACTATTAATGATACATCACCCTGAGCTGAGATTTGAACACTCATGCCGCAAACATAGTAGATACTATTTGGAGATGTTTGCTGCAGATTCGTAAAAGCAGCCTTGTTCCAACACATGTGGGCAGACGCTCCTGTGTCCATGATCCATCCCGCATCCTTTGGACCCTCTATGGCAGCCGCCATAGCAATTAAATTCGCGTCCTCTTGCTCATTGAAGCTGAGAGACTCATCTGCATCAATTGCAGAAGCTGAAAAAAGAGCATTTCCACGGGAAGGATTTCCAGAAAAACCTCTGTGATACTCGCTCAGTTGCCAACCTGGCCTGTATAAACCTGTCTCATTAGCCTTCTTCAATTTAGGACAGTACCTTTATCCATGACCCTTCTCATAACAATAGAAACAAGTAGTAGTAGATGGCCTATTCTGCCTCTGATTGAATTGATTCTCATTCTGGTTAAACTGATTGCTAATTTGATTAAACTAATTTCGTTTGTCAAAGTCTGTTGCAAATGCTTCAACCTTTTCTTCTCCCTCAAGGATTTTAGTATTTGTTTCTTCCTCCAATATAAGATTATACTCTAACTGAAATGACCAGCTAGTTTAATCATGGCTCTTTAATTGAACAGACACACCCTTCATGCTACTAGTGAGACCTCTAATAAGCAAAGTTGCCTGTTGAAACTCAGGAAATGACCCCCAAGCACAAGAGTGAGCATCAATGAGCTCGCGATAATTGTCACAATACTCAACCATAGTTCCCCCCGTGTATTTGTATCCCCAAATTTTTCCAGCCACCAAGAGCTCCTCCTAAACATTCGCTTTCTCAAAAGCGGATTTGAGTGATGTCCAAATCTCTTTCGCCTTCTTCATTTTCAGTCGAGACATTACCAAATTTTCTAAAATACAAAGAATTAGATTGTTCCTTGCCATTGAATTATTCTTCGCCCAAGTTGGATCTGTTTCATCAAGGGAGCTATCCAAGACCCCCAATAAGTCAACAATTTCAAACGACGATTCAACCATCGCCGCCGAGTACGCATACTTTTGGCCATTTAAAATAGGAATTCTTGACGAAAGGCCCATAACGTGTTGTTTTACAACCACCGTTGCAGGCGGAGAACCAGCAGCAGTAGTGGAAGTAGACATGAAAAAAAGCAGAAACTATCAAAGTACCTACTCCATAGCAAATTTAGAACTGACACAAAATATGACTCAAAAAGCCACTATGCTTCAAATTTGCCACAGTGATACACAATACGGTAAACTGACAATTCCCAATATTGCAGCCCAAATGACCCGGTAAACCATAAGATATGATGTCTGGAAGTTTCCCAAAAACTGCCCTTAGAAAATCATATTCCCAAAACTGGATACTACAAAATTGGCTAAGTCCTAAGTTATATACTCACAGTGTATATCTACTGATCTACTCTAATTCGGTTAACCGTTAATACGGTTATTATCCTGACTAACAACAAAGCATCCTACCCGTACGTCACTGTACCTCAAAACCCTAATTACTATTTTCTAAAAACCTGATTAATGCAACACTATTTTATATCACACTAAACAACAAACTAATGTTATTCAGATATTTACAGAAATTGAACCGTACACAAAACGTTCTAACCGTACACAAAACGTTCCAAATGCTTAGTCAGCGGTGACCGCTAAAGTCCAGCCGAATGTGGTCGTGTAGTACGAAGCACCTGAGTGCTTCGTCACTTGTGGTCCCACGCGAATCATGCTTGTGGTCCCAGGTGAATAGTCCGTTGGAACATATTTGATCGACGATGGTACCGTCGAGTTGTACCATATGTTTCCGGAATACCCGGAACAGATCCCTTTCGTCCGATCATGTGAATCGCATCGTCAACCTTTTGACACGTATGGCTGACTGTCGGCGCTACTCCGAAAAACCTACATACGTTCTTTCGCCGACATGTGTCCCTGCAAAAGTACAATACACTCTACTGTACCTTTTGCAGGTAAGTATTACAGTAGACTATTAGGAAAAATATCCTAAGTTATTTGTACCCCTATTTACTGAAATAAAGATTTATGAATTACAACACATAATAGGTACCAAACCACTATTAGTACTTTATATAGACGTACGCTTTAAATTTCGCGACTACTTTGACCCCAAACCCGTTTCAATGTTATCCACCTATTATTTTGACCCCTAGCTGTCACCTAAATACACCTATCGCTATATCTTTCGAAATAGGACTCTAAATCGCGCGATTCTTTCGCGGACGTCCACCAAATTTAGTACTCTATATTCATAACACCTAAATACCCCTTTACAAAAAAGTTTGATCGGTTGTTACTGTTACACAGTATGCCTACGTTGCGCGAGTTTTGTGCCAAGCTTTGTGCACCTTCCAAAGGCCTACCATAAAAACGCCTACTTTTGGACTATGGATCATATCGAGTCCAGTTCTCTGCTAGATACTGGCATTTCGGCAAGGTCGCGAATATTTGGGTGAAATCCGTCAACCCGATCACTACACCGTGTATCGCTATTAGTGTTAATGTTTTTTGGGAATTGCTAATTGTAGAGACATTTTTTGCTGCGCGCAGGTATTGTCACAAATTGTACATTTGAAATACGGTTTCGTACAAGCTGCGTAACTTTGGTTTTAGATTTGACGGTCAATCCGTCGAACAACTTCACTGGCGAAATATTGTAACGGCGGTGAAAAAACCGTCTCGCTTGCGAACGTCGACCGTCATAAAAAAAAAAACAATTCACAAGGTCGGCGCAGGTTTACTGTAACAAAAATGCGGCAGCAACATATAAATAAAATGGTTGTGCGCACGTAGTTCACACACATTTGACTTAGGGCACTTTCCCATGTAACCAAACCTTTAATCTTGTAACTTTGTTTCTAGCAAAGATTCTCCGTACATCTTTATGAGCATTCCGATATAATCGCAAATATCTGTTACTTCAAAAAGTGACAAGCGTAGACGTGTACGAATCATGTGACACATAAACGATACACAAAATTTTGCGAAACTTCCACTCAATTTCGATTTCAAACGTCCACCCGCACGTTGAATAGTTCTGTCACTTCGTAATATCTGCACGCTACATTGTCGACGTGGAGGTATTGTAGATGTTTAGGGTTTGTGACATTGTGACGTCACGCGCGTCACGCTCAACTATGACAGCGCCCATGTCACAATTTCTAAAACTTTCCGCCATGATTTCCCGCTTGTTGTTTTTTGTCTTTTCCTACTCTACTTGCCATCAAAGTATGCTCAAAGATACTAAAAAGAAATCGTTTTCATAGATCTTTCATTTGATACCATTACATACATTTTTCGTTGCAAAAATTGTGAGATAGACGTGGTAATGGGAGAGGGAGAGAGAGAGAGAGGCGCTTTCACAAACTTCGCTTTTGTGAAAAGGCGTTCGTTGGTGAAGCCCCCTCCACTTCCTATGTACGGAAAAAGGTGCACGGAAAAAAGTATGTACTGGCTGTAGACGTGCAGTGGGTTTTTTTTTTTAGGAAAATTTTGTCAAAAACCTGCGACACGTGCGAAATAATATGCATATTCGCCCACGTCGTGGAAATTTATTTAAAATCACCTCGCGAGGTGATTTTATAGAAAGTTTGAAGATGATCTGGAAGGACGCGAAAGTGGGTCGAAACTCGCTAAACGATAAACTGCATCGCGATAGACAACGAACTACGGTTACAGCTAACGTTTTAATGGAACACAACTTGTACGGTAGCAATTTGAATTTTTTGGTACGGCTGCAGATTTTTTCCTTTTTTTCCAAGTTATAAAGGAAAACGACAGAAAATAACTGTAACTTTAGCACATGGGAAAGTGAAGTTATAGTTTAGTCGCAAAAATAAAATCTACTCGCGAACTAGGACGCTGAACCCGTGAAGTACTTTCTGTAGAGGTGTTGATTCTTAAATAGTGTGACTTCATTTGGTCGCACGTGACGACGTGTCATTTTAGTTTCATCGATATTTAAAAGCGGATACGCTTTTTTATTTTGTACTAAGTTTATTTCGTTTCGTGCGAGTTCATACATGTTGTACGTCGTCCTTTAATTTGTGTCAGCGTCCAAGTCAAATGTCAGTGTGAACTACATGCGCGCAGCCATTTTATTTATATGTGGCTGCCGCAGTTTTGTTGAAGTAAACCTGCGCAGGCCGTGTAATTTTTTTATTTTTTATGACGGTTGACGTTCGCAAGAGAGACATTATTTTAACCGTCGTTACAATAATCCGCCAATCAAAGTTGTTCGACGGATTGACCGTCTAATTTGAACTTAAAGGTACGTAGCTTGTACAAAACTGTACTTCAAATGTACAATTTTTGACAGCTACACCGCGAATCGTAATTAGAGTAAATTACTCTAATTCGGTCGCTCGAAATTTTGACTCCATGACATCAAATAGAGTAAACGATTCTATTTTTTTCATTATTCTAATTTAGGTAAGTTTAATTAGCGTAAAAAAATGTAATAAATGTTTGCTTTAAATAGTTTGGAGTACGGACGACGTTTGACCGTGCAAAATTGTACTTTTTTAAGTAAAAAGGTACAAATAATGATTTAATAGAATCGCGCTCGCATGTGAAATCGCACTAAACGAAAAACTAATAACATTGAGAAAAAGCCGTTCGCATAACTCTCGTCCGTCGACAGTATCGTCGTCAGTGTGAACATTAACTGACATTCAGCGCGACAAATAGCACTAACGTCATAATGACGTCAAAACAATACGGACTGACAGATTTTGAACGTCTACGTAATTTAGTGTTCATAATTTCAGCGTGGATAATTATTACCGACATAACCCAATATAGAGTAATTAAATAAATTAGAGTAAACTTCCTTTATGAAAAAGTTTTATCACCTAAATTAGAGTTCATTACTCTAATTGTTTTTTTTTTTACTCTAATTTTTTCATTACTCTAATTACGATTCGCGGTGTACCGGCGCGCAGCAAAAATAGTCTCTGCCATTAGCAATTCCCTGTTTTTTTAGTCTCTTAAAACATCTTTTCTCCGTACATACATGTCAGATTGTGAATCGCAATTCCCTGTTTTTTTTAGTCTCTTAAAACATCTTTTCTCCGTACATACATGTCGGATTGTGAATTTGACAGTTGCGATTGAAAGATAAAATTCCTACCTTTCAATTGGCGGTCTCGATATGAAAATCGTTGAAGTGTGTACGGAGAAAATATGTTTTTGAATGGCGAAAAAAATAGTAACACTCATAGCGATACACGGTGTACTGTACACCGCCAATCGCTATTAGCGTATTGAATGCTAATTCGGTCTCGCTTTTTTTTTCTCAAATTCTCAAATAGAATTATCCATACTATTTAGAAAAAACCCTAATTTCTAATTAGAGTAAACGATTTCTTTCAAAGTTTTCAAATTCTTGATTAGCGTAAATCACTGTAATTATTCCTATACGCTAAAGAAACCTGTACGCTAATAGCGACTGGCGGTGTACTTGTGCTCGATACTAGTAGGTCAGGATATGTCACCAGGATACGTTTTGAACCAGTTCAAAAGTAGGTGACCGTACGCCAATACAATATGCCTATTGTACGCAAAAACATACAATATGCCCTAAGACCCATATTGTATTGGTCGCAAAATGAAATAAAATAGGAACAGGGTTGAGTTGCACATCGATCGATAGAGAATTAAGCGACATGTCTAAATTTTGAGAAAAAATCGGACAAAAAAAATGTTTTTGTGAGTTTTGAGGGACTTTTTATTTAAACCGTCAGATTTGGACGATCGAACGGTCGCTGATAAAAGTAGGCGATTTAAGAAGATCACATGAAAAGCCCATAACACAACTTACGAAAGGACAATCTGTCATATTAACGTCTGCAATTTTGAGGGCCACACTAAATAAAGCCTCAAATTGACCAACCAGGCAGTGTGGGACGATAAAAAAAAAATACCACACTGCCAAAAAATTTACCAAAACCTACGGACCAACCCCGTTGACGTTCACACAGTCGAAACGCGACTGTCAGACGAATATGTGCGAACGCGATTTTTTACGACATGGTTTTTTTCCCTTTTTAGAACGCACATTCTCATGCGTCCGCGGTTACTAAAACTAATTCATTGTACTTTTTAACTTAAAAAGGTACATTTATGAACTGTCTGACACTGACCGTACACCACTCTATTTAAGAGACAATGTACTTCTATTTTTTACTGTACTTGGAAAATCGCCCTAATTAGAGTAATGAAAAATATAGAATAAACTACGCTATTTGAGAATTTTCCCGGTTTTTTTCCCACGAAATGTCATCCTACGCCGTGTCAGTTCGCTAAAAAATTCCGTCCGGCGGCATGCGTTGTACTTTGATCTTAAGCCAGATTCGGACGTTCGTATAGGAGTGTGCACAACGGACAAACATACAGTATGCCTACGTTGCCCGAGTTTTGTGCAAAATTTTGTGCGCCTACCAAAGGCCTACCATAAAAAAAGCCTACTTTTGAACTATGTTTTGAACCGTAAAAGGTGATTTTTTTGAGTTTATCTATTCAATTTATCACGAGGTGATGTGGCAAATAAACCTTTTTATTTATAGTTTTATGTTTCTACATTGGAAATAGAGAAAATATTGAGAATTTATTGTTGTTATTGGAAAACTAGTTGATTTTATTGAAAAGCCCAAGTTTACAACTCTCAACATGAAAAAACTCCTATATGATTCAGGACTACAAGACAAAACCTGCTCCAAATGGATAACATCATGGTTTAAACTCAAATTAGACAAACTCCTATCATAAGTTTAGAAGCTTATTTTCAGAAGCGTCTTTTTAAGTCTCGCACACTGTAAAAACATTTTCTCTCATATTACTCACCTGACTCAAAATAAGCTCCAGCAAAATCTCAAGTTATAAGGTGTTTCTATGTTGACTTCTTTACTCCAGCAATTGCTCTTTCTATCACTATTGGGGTAATGCAGGATAAATTAAAAGAGCACGATGGTAAACCATCTGAGTTTGGGGGTACAAAAGGGGTGGCATGACCAACACTGAAAAACAACAATAAAAAACAAAAAGAGCGACGACAACACAAAAAAATGGAAGCAACAACAAGGAAAATAAAAGCACCCTACCTCAAAATGAAAAGCACGGCAACTCACAAAAACAAAACTACAAACCCCAACCCTAACCCTAACTCAATTAAATATCTACGAAAAACAACCCCGTAAGTCCCCCCAGCTCGGGGGAGCACGTTGAGGGAGTTCCGGAGCACGGCGACGATCCATAACCACAACAGTCGATCGGAGGAGAATAGAAGCCTGCACTCGTTGTAGAGCCACAGATAAGCGTTGACGGTAAAAA
>JBBHKE010000967.1:192044-206491 GCA_037447655.1 Zygnema cylindricum
TATGCACTCGAGTGGATCTAACAAAACCTTAAATATTTAGAAATAAAGTCAAATATCCCCATTTTTATTGAATCCTATAAAAAAGATCATTATGAATGGAATTAATCACAAACTCATCGTTTTCCATGTCATCTCACATAACATGAAAACGTTCCTATGCACAACCGCTTTCTTGCATACGTTCAAAAAGCCTCATCGCGGCTGTCAGTTCGTATCCACAGTTTTTCAACTGCTAAGTTAAGTGTACTAGTCTGCTTGTTCTATACAGGGCTCATAAGGCCTTTGTATTACCGTCGATCTGTATCATATGTTTCCGGAATACTCGGGACATATCTTGTTCGTCTGATCATGTGAATTGAATCGTCAACTTTTTGACACCTATGCTTGACTGTCGGCGCTACTCCGAAAAACTTGCATACGTTCTTTCGCCAACACGTATCCTTGCAAAAGTACAATACACTCTACTGTACCTTTTGCTACTCAAACACTAATTAAGGTAAGTATTACTAGAAAAAATATCCTAAGTTATTTTTACCCCTATAAACTGAAATAAAGATTTATAAAATCCAACAGAGGGGTGTTGGATTGGCATGTGAAGCCGGTCCAATACAGGGTAGAATATGGAATATCCATACTCGAACCGCCTGTAAGATATAGGTACGGACCCGCCAATCTCTACATCGAGCTGGTGGCACAGTGGAAGTGCGTTCACAGCTGAAGTGAAAGGTCCCAGGTTCGAACCCAAGCCGGCTCAATTTTCCCAAGTGTGGGACATGCCGAATCCCGGATTTCTTGGAAATCAACAGCAACTTATAACACGCTGAAGGAGCGGTTGGTTACCGCCCCTGTGTTAGCTGTTCCCGACCCGGACTTACCTTTGACGATAATCACCAACGCCAGCGATACGGCTATTGGAGCTATTCTTATGCAAGATCAAGGGAAGGGCCTTCAACCCATTGCCTACGACAGTCGAAAACTAAATGCAGCAGAGCTTAACTAGGCCACCCATGAAAAAGAGACAATTGCGATCATCAATGCGCTTGAGGTTTGGAAATGTTTCGTCTAGGGAAAACAGATCACAATTATCACGGATCACCACGACCTACAATATCTGCAAACACAGAAGTTGTCCAGGAAACAAGTGCGATGGATGACGTTTCTCCAGACCTTCGGACCGGAACTGGTCATCGAGTATAAACCGGGCAAGACAAACTCGGCGGATGCGCTATCAGGACGACCCGGATTCACTGCGCCGGTAGCAGAGCAACGGCTGCAAGCATCGCAGCTTGTAAACGTAAACTTTGTGAAAGAGAATACCGCAGCCTCGACTGCAGCGCAAGATTTGAAACTCAGCGCAGTCACTAGTACAATGTAAGTTGACGAACAGTGGTTAAGCAGGATAAAGGCCGCCTACAGTGACGACAACACGCTGAAGGAACTCATTAAACGGAAGGTACTAGTTCGAACCGCCAATGGTATGTGGCGGTACAGACCGAGTAAAACAACACGACTGTATGTTCCGACAAATACGAAGTTACGTCATATGATTCTGAAAATGAATCACGATGAAGCGCTTAGTGGACATTTTGGGCGGGATAAGACGACCGCACGTGTCGCTGAGACTTATTACTGGCCAAACATGACTTGCGACATTGCGGAATATGTCCGGACATGTGACTCTTGTAATAGGAATAAATCGGATTCAGGGCAACAAGGTGTGTTACAACCCCTTCTTATACCATTTGTTCCTTGGAAGGCGATTTAGATGGATTTCATTGTAGCCTTTCCGCTGACTAACGAGGGCTACGACTCAATCTTCGTTGTCATAGATTATTTGACGAAAATGGCCCATTTCCTACCCACGTCCACCACCGCCACAGCGCGAGATATCGCGGACTTACTCTTTCGTGAGATATTCCGCCATCACGGACTTCCGAAGAGGATCCTCAGTGACCGCAATCGCAAATTCGTGAGCCACTTTTGGCAAAATCTATTTGCGCTGTGTGGCACGCACTTGGCTATGTCCACAGCTTATCACCCTCAAAATGATGGTCAGATTCAAAGGGTGAATCGAACTCTGGAAGAGGCGTTGCGGGCTTATGTCTCGGTGCACTAAACGGATTGGGTGGACCATTTAACAACAATTGAGGTGGCGTACAACAGTGCGGTGCATTCGTCTAGGAATGCTACGCCATTCTCCCTAAATAGACAACAGCCCACTCTTCCCCAAAATTTATTGGTAGCGGACTGCCATACGCCAGCATCTCTGGATTTTGCCAAAACGCTGCAAGGGAACCTGGATAAGGCGGCTAAGGCGCTCCAGCTGGCGAAGGATCATCAAAAGCGCAGGCCAACGCTCACGGAAAGGATGCCGCCTTTAGCGTGGGGGAAAAGGTTCGCCTTAATATGGCAAACCTCTCCTTGCCAGGTGCCCTCTCTAAGAAGTTGGCACCGAAATTCACGCGCCCATTCACATTTCTTTCTTTTGTGGGCGAAGTGGCTTATAAGTTGGATATTCCAAAGGACTGGCATATCCATAATGTCTTCCATGTTTCCCTTCTTAAACCATTCCGCGACCCTGACTCGATATTTCCTAAACGACGACAGCATGCCCCTTTACCACCCGTTCGGGGTACCTCGGACGAGTATGAGGTGGAGGAGATCCTTCAGTCGCGCCGCTCTCGAAATTCCAACTTTAATCAATATTTGGTGCGTTGGAAGGGCTACGATGCTGAGGATGACTCGTGGGTGGACGAGGAGGATCTGCATTCTCCAGAGTTGCTGCGCCGGTTTCAGCAGAGTGAGGACACTTGGCTACACAAGAGGGGCAATCGCAGCGGCCTCAATAAAGGGGCGAAGCGCAGTGTCGCAACCATCGCACTTAAATTGGGGACGCGACAACGAAACGCAGCGGCGTTGTTACCTCACCGCAGCGCTACAGCAGCGCAGCTACCACAGCGCAACATGGTTACGATGCCGTCAGAGGATCGCAGCGCAACCGCTGCGCTAACAGAAAAACGTAACGGCGCAATTGTGTTTCACCACGTTGATAACAACGAACCCTTGGTTTCGCCGCAGCAGCGCAGTCTTATAAATGTTGGACACTGCGATACCCTCGCACGCTCCGACGCTTCGCGGAAACCAACAGTGAAACCCTCAACCTTTGTGGATAAAGCAGCCATCCGCCGTCGCGACCAACCGAGTCTCGGCAGCTTAGAGATTGCTTCTCTCCGCACGGTTAGTTTGCCTTCACTTCTGGAATTACCGGAATTGTCTTGTACAACAGTGTCTATGGCGTCGTCGTCCTCTCCACCACCGAAAAGGAAGAGGCTTCTACGAGTGGGGCAAAGAGATGTGAATCCTCCCCAGAGATTTTTAATGGCGGCGGAGCCATGGTAGAGGCAGATCGGAGAAGAGAGGGAGAAGCGGAGCCGGAACCAGAAGAAACTGCCAGTAGCGAGGCAAGGCCGGCAGAAACCAGTGGAGGGGAGGGGTCAGAAAACTCACAATACCCGGAATACACTCCAAACCAGGAAGTAGATCAGGAATATAAGGAAGATCATGAGCTCTCGAAAGTGGAGGAACCAGATGAGACCCAACGCCTCTGCCAATTGAGGATCGCGCCTCAGATCTGGAGGTGATAAGGGACCCCAACAAGGAGAGTACCGCAGACGAGTAGTCCTCCAAAAGCGCGGAAAAGAAAGTGAAAGCACAATACCCTAGTGGAGACGAGGTGTTTCTCCTTCGAGAAAGTCAAAGAGAGACGGCCGAGGAGAGTGAACAGGGAGAGGAAATTCCTGATTACCTCTTCCCACTTCCTGGCGACACACAATATCCGGATCTCGCCTTCCGCTTCGCGAAGCGCTTGTATTGGGATTCCAATTTTTTTTATTTATAATTTATATTCCTTCTTTTTTTTTTTTTTTTAAATTATTTAATGGTTTGTCATGAAGTTGTTTTGGTATAAACCTTATTTATTGAGCATTGTTAGTAACTGTATGATATTTTCTTATTGTTTTTTTTCCCAGGATTTCAAGCATTTTGTCAAGCATTATTTGATGTTGGTGTTTCGTCCAACAAAAGTGTTGACATCGACCAACTACTCCTCATTCACATTCGAAGTTTTAATATTTTCCATAGGCATTCCACCATATAGTGACCTGGTTCCCTACAAAAGAAACAAAAGCAAACCCCTTATTTCGAACATCCCCATTATTTTCCTCTTCCTCTCTTTCCATCGAAGTTCCGATAAGGCTTATCTTTATATTTCTTCCTGTCATCACGCTTTCGCCAGTCACCATCATTCCGCTCATCACGCTTTCGCCAGTCACCACCAGCAATCACTGCATTCACCTTGTCACTTCCCCTACGAAACTCCAAAGTGCTTTCCCTCACAAGAATCATCTCCGTGGTAATGCTCCACATCCATGAGGAGCAATCGATTTCTTGCATATCGTTAATGATGTTTTCGTAATCATCTGGAAGTTTCATGATTAGTGTGTCAATTTTTCTCTCATCAGATTCCACTTATCCGGCACTAGCAAGCTCAACATATTTAACGCAACAATATTATTGCAAAACTCTATCATACTACTGCCTTTATAAACATATGCCTTTATTTTCTGTTTTACTAACTGTTGCGTCTGTATGGTCTCACTCTTATAAATCTGAATTAGTGTTTCCCAGATTTTTGAAGACTTGGTTAGGTTTATAAGAGTGATAGCAATGGACTTAGACACTTTTCTAAGTATGAGATGTTTTGCTATAGTGTTTTTGTAGTTCCAATTATTTTATCATTTTTTTCAGTTTTTGGTTTAGTAATAACCCCTACAAGTGGAACTGTAGGCAAGAGCCTAGCTCCCCTCACCAAAGGTGTTCCTTTACCCTTCTCCTCTTTCCCTCTTCCATGGCAATAGTTTCCCTTTCACCTTTTGTTGCATTTGAACTCCGTTTGGTTTTCTTGGAAGCCCAGATGAATCTCCGTTGTGAGTTCCACCGAAGCCCGATGGCGGATACCTCACTTGTCCCGAAACAATTCTCTATAAGTGCTTTTCGAAAAACAATCCCTCCATCGTAAATTCTCAATAAGTGAAGTTTAATCCATCAAACATAGGAACCATGATGTGCCCATAACTTGTAATTATATGGGCTCCATTTTCCACATAAATCGCAGATTCGAAAAAGCTTATCTAGATAGTGTCGACTCTAAGTTTATATAAACCCAAATGACAGACACCTTGACAGTCACAAACCCAATACAGCTTCATCCTTGTAAAATATGACTTTTTGTGTGCTCAATTCCCCCACAAAATGCAAAGTTATAATATAAGTATTTGGATACATTCCCCCACTTTGACTTTCCCTTAAAAATGCAGCCACCGTGGCAAGCAAAAACTTTGACCAACTACACCCCTGTGTAGCGTGGACTCCTTTGAGTCTTAAGTGAAAAGAATCAGTGAAAATGGTCAATTGAGTGAGTTGTTATTCAATAGTAAAGTTTACCGATTTATACAGATGCACTTTGGGAGAGAGGGGACTACCTACTATTTCTCTAAGTCCTAAACCCCTCTCTTAACCCTCTACTACTGAAGTACGCACCAATTTCAGAAGTGTACGTTATATAAAAGTACAGGTGCCGGAGTACTTTTTGTATGACATTTATACGACATGTCCATACCGGTGATATCTGTCACATCCAGATTTTTTGTCTTGTGCTCTGGAGATTTTGTAAACCCGTATGATGTTGCCACGTGTCATGGGGAGTGGCGGCGTGCGAAAAACGCCAAAACGCCCTTTCCGCGATTTTGGCTCCTACCACGGTCGTTCGATGAAGACCGAATTTTAATACTAGCCGTCGAAACAAATGTATCGCACATTTGTTTCATGATGTACCCTAATTTGTACTAAACTTAAATGTGTGTATGTGCTAACAATCAGTTTTTTCCGTTAAATGGATTACCCTATTTGTACATTTTTAAACAACTATCGTACCTTATATACTTCAGCACTACTCCTAGACTTATAAGACAAAGCTAACGGCTACTAGTAACTTTGACGGACGATAGGTACCACAATCAAATCGTGGATCTGTCAAGTTCTTTTTGGTAAACCTACCAAAATCTATAGTGTGTCTCTCTTTCTGGACATTATAGGCAGCCATGGCTGTAGCTCCCTCTCAAACTTTTAGTGACTACGACAAGCGTGGGGGTTTGGAGAGTGGAGCGAGAAGCACACTTCCTTTGTTGACTTCCTCTTTTTTACTTTTCTTATTTAGACCTAAAAAATTTATAAATTTCTTGAAGTACCGTTTGTTGACTTGTATTGATAAACTATGAAATATGTATTACAAGCCAAAAAACCTCCCCACTTTACTATGTATTTGTTTGATGTTTTAGTTTCATAGACATGTTTAAATCTTTCCAACTACTTGAAGTGTCCGTGCATTTTTTCACTAGGTAATACTTAGCAATTTCACCATTTTTTTTATTTTTGAAGTTCGTTTTGAATTCGAGTTTTAAAAGAAGCGAGAATGCTTTTCTCCATTTTGGTGTATGACTAGGTTTTGTTTGAATTGTGGTCAAGTTTCTCGAACCTAAATAGTAATTAAATTTATCGATTTATTGTTTGAAACATGTGAGAGAGCTAATAATTAGGATGTATTGTGGGGAATTGACGCAATAATTTGATTTCCGCTGATTTATGAACTAATAATTACTACATGTTGCATGACATTGACATAATAATATGATACACTTGTGAAACACGGTATAAAATGCATAATTATCACTTTCCAATAATGTACGATGTATGAGTAAGCCAATAATTAAGATCTGTCACGTGATATTTGTTGTTCTACAACCACCGTTGCAGGAGGAGGACCAGCAGTAGAAGTGGAAGTAGACATGAAAAACAGCAGAAACTATCAAAGTACCTACTCAACAGCCAACTTTGAACTAACACAAAATATGACTCAAAACCCCAATATGTTTCAAATTTGATACATTGATACAAAATTTAGTAAACTGACAATTCCCAAAGTTGCAGCCTAAATGACTTAGTAAACCATAAGATATGATGTCTGGACGTTTCCCAAAAACTGCCCTTAGAAAATCATATTCCCAAAAATGGATACTACAAAATTGGCTAAGTCCTAATTTATATACACACAGTTTGTATCTACTCATCTACACTAATTTAGGTAACCGTTACTACAGTTATTATCCTGACTAACGACAAAGCATCCTACGCGTTTGTCACTATACCTCAAAAACCCTAATTACTATTTTCTAAAAACCTGATTAATAGATTACTATTTATATCACACTAAACAACAAACTAATGTTATTCAAATATTTACAGAAATTGAACCGTAAACAAAACGTTCTAACCGTACACAAAACGTTCCAAATGCTTAGTCAGCGGCGACCGCTAAAGTCTAGCCGAATGTGGTCGTGTAGTACGAAGCACCTGAGTGCTTCGTCACTTGTGGTCCCACAAGAATCACGCTTGTGGTCCCTCGTGAATCACGCTTGTGGTCCCAGGTGAATCGCGTCCGTTGGAACAGATTCGATTGACGATGGTACCGTCGATCTGTATCATATGTTTCCGAAATACTCGGGACAGATCCCGTTCGTCCGATCATGTGAATCGCATCGTCAACTTTTTGACACGTATGCTTGACTATCAGCGCTACTCCGAAAAACCTGCTTACATTTTTTCGCCAACACGTGTCCCTGCAAAAGTACAATACACTCTACTGTACCTTTTGCTACTCTAACACTAATTAAGGTAAGTATTACTGAAAAAATATCCTAAGTTATTTTTACCCCTATAAATTGAAATAAAGATTTATAAATTCCAACACTCCCCTAAATCTTTAGACTCAGTTACTCTCTTAGTCCAACAACATCTCTGCAAAACTGTAACTTAGGAGCAGGAAGGGCTTTTGTTAACATGTCAGCCACCATCTTCTCATCTGGTAAATAACATAATTTAACGACTTTTGCAAGTACTTTTTCTCTAACAAAATGAAGTCTAACATCCATGTGTTTGCTCTTAAAGTGATGGCTGGGGTTAGAGGCAATTGCTATGGCAGCTTGGTTGTCACACCATATAGCTTGAGGGCCAGTTTGCATATACCGAAGTTCCTGTAGAATGGACTTGACCCATAGGAGCTCCTTGAGGGCAAAATTTGTTGCCATATATTCTGACTCCATTGTGGATTGAGCTGTAACCTTTTGTAATTTGCTACTCCAGCAGCAAGTTCCGTCTCCAATCTTCAAAACAAAGCTGGTCGTAGATTTCCGGCTTGGCATGTCTCCATAGTTAGCATCGCTCCACGTCTGTATTTTCACCTCTCCTCCTCCGAGTACAAGCTTAAGATTTCGAGTACCTGCAAGATATCTCAGCACCCTTTTTGTTGCTTCCCAGTCTGCCTTTTTAGGATTTTGCAAACTTCTACTCAAGACCCCCACAGCTGCTGCAATATCAGGTCTCGTACAATTCATAAAATATATAAGACTTCCAACAACCTGTCTATTTGGCTTTGAAGCCATAAACTCCTCCTCTTGTGACTCTAGACACTCACACACCATAATGCCTGACTCTGAATCCCTTACTTCCAATTTTTGCCTTAATTCCATGGGATTTATAGATCCATTTACATCTTTTATTTCAAATCTTTCCAACATGTTACATATTGCTTCTTTTTGAGTTAACATAATCAGCCTTTTGTTTTTGTCTTTTTTTCCCTGTATTCCTAAAATATAGTTGGCCTCACTGAGGTCCTTCATCTTGAACCTAGACCTTAAAGTCGCTTTAATGCAGTTTATTTCATCCATTGACTTGCTTATTAATAATAAGTCATCCACATATACAGCAATATATAGTATCCCATCTTCCCCTTGTAAAACATATACAGAATGATTTGAGCTAATTCTCTTAAATTCAAGCCTAGTCAAAAACTCATATAACTTCAAATTCCACTGACGGGGGGCTTTTTTTAGCCCATACAAAGATTTCATCAATTTACACACTAATTCTTCCTTTCCCTTTTCAACGTACATTTCAGGTTGTTTCATATAAATGGTTTCTTTTAACTCTCCATGCAAAAAGGTAGTTTTAACATCCATTTGTTGTATTTCCATATTCTTATAGCCGCTAGACTTAGCAAAATTGTGACAGTGGGAAAATTTGACAACTAGAAAGAAGGTTTCCTCAAAGTCAATACCTTTTTTTTGATTATACCCCTTGGCCACTAGTTTGGCCTTATACCTTTCGATGGTGTTGTGCGGGTTCAGCTTCACCTTGAATACCCACTTGCTGCCGATTGCTTTGCTGCTGATTGCTTTCCTATCCGGAGGAAGATCAACCAGCTCCCATGTTTGTGCCTCCGTAATAGACTGCATTTCATCGTTTGCCGCCTCTATCGACTGATTTCTCTCATGTGATGAGAAGGCCTCATGGATCGTTAGAGGCTCCTCTGTAGCTGCAGAAAAAACAAAGTGCGAGCTTGCTTGCAAACGGCTGCTAGATCTCTTTTCCCCCCGGAAATTCTGAGGCTGGGATCGTCGGCAACCTCTGATTTTTCTGTTTAGTTTGAACCGTAACTTGATCTGGTACAGAGTGTGAAGTAGTTCTTTCCACGTGAGGCGTACCTTGTTGTGAAGCATCTTGTAAAGGAAGAGGTGTCCCACTTGCCTGTGGAAAGTAGACTCGATGCGTATGGTGATAAATGACATATTCTTACCTTTCCTTTGTCGTTTGATCTGGCACTTTAAAATGGTCAGCCAAATCGTGTTCATCTTTAATTTGGATATTCTTAGAGATAATCACTTTTTTTTTCTCAAATAGAAAAACTCTATATCCTTTTGCATTATCATCATACCCGATAAAAATTCCTGATAAGCCCTTAGCCTCCATTTTCCATCTATCCTGTGAAGTATCTAGAATAAAACACTTGCTGCCAAATATTTTAAATTGGCTAACATCAGGTTTCTCCCCTGTCCAAAGATCATATGGTGTGGTGCTAACAAATCTAGAAGAAATTATGTTCTTAATATAAACAGCACAGTTCAGTGCTTCAGCCCAGAATTTCAAATCTAGCCCTTTATCTGCAGGCATGGACTGAGCACTCTTTGTCACTATCCTATTTAATCTTTCAGAAACACCATTTTTTTCAGGTGTATATGGAACAGTAAGATTGTGACTAATACCTTGTTGAATGAGAAATTCTTCGAATTCCTTTGATGTGTATCTCCCCCATTGTCCAATCACAACACCAAGATTGGAACTCCATGAAGATTTTCCGCCCATGCTTTGTAGTGTTTGAAGTGAGTGAACACTTCACTCTTAAGTTGCATGAAGTAGACTTTAGTGTACCTCGAGTAGTCATCTGTGAATGTAACCATATAGTGGACGCCTCTAGCTGAAGCCACTTATGAAGGATCTAAAACATCAGAGTGTATTAGTTATATAACTTTCTCCGATCTGTGGTCGGTTTCATGTGGAAATGGCAATTGTGAATCTTGCAAAGTGATCAACCATCACATGATTTAATAGGATGAGAACTAAGAGAAACTCCCTCGACTTTTCCCGAAGTCACCATTTTCTTAAGACTATCATAATTCATATGTCACAATCTTTTATGCCACAATTCATTGTCAGATTGGACACTGGAGTAGAGAACATCATTTTTTTTATATTCAGCCATGTCCATCCGGTATATTTTGCTAGCATCTCTAGTTCCTGTTACTGCTACTTTCACTTTATTGCTAACAACCTGTCTCCCTCCTTTCATAACAACTTCAAAGCCTTTGCTCTCTACTAATGATGTAAAAAATATATTTTTCTTAAAGTTTGGAACATACAAAACATTGTGAAGGGTTCTCTCTACCGAATTTTCCCCCACATCTACCATCAAAGATACATCACCTTGAGCTGAGGTTGGAACACTCATGCCACAAGCATAGTAGATACTCGTTGGAGATGTTTGCTGCAGATTTGTAAAAGCCGCTTTGTTCCAGCACATGTGGGCAGATGCTCCGTGTCCATGATCCATCCTGCATATTTTCGACCCTCCATTGCAGCCGCCATACCAAATAGCTCCGCCTCCTCTTGCTCATTAAAGCTTAGAGACTCATCTGCATCAGTTGCAGAAGCTGAGAAAAAAGCATTTCCACGGGAAGGATTTCCAAAAAAGCCTCTGTGATACTAGCTTTGCTGCCAACCTGGCCTGTATAAACCTGTTTCATTAGCCTTCTTCAGTTTAGGACAGTGAGTGTATCTATGACCCTTCTCAGAACAATAAAAACAAGTTGTAGTAGATGACCTATTCTGTCTCTGATTAAACTGATTCTGATTCTGGTTACATTGACTCCTATTCTGATTAATCTGGTTTCTTTTGTCAAAGTCTGTGGCAAATGCTTCAACTTTTCCTTCTCCTTCAAGGATTTTAGTATTGGTCTCTTCTTCTTATATAAGATTATACGCTAACTAAAATGACCAGCTAGCTTTATCATGACTCTTTAATTGAACAGACACACCCTTCATGCTACTAGGAAGACCTCTAATAAGCAGAGCTGCTTGTTGAAACTCAGGAAATGACCTCCTAGCAAAAGAGTGAGCATTAATGAGGGCACGAAAATAGTCACAATACTCGACCATAGGTCCCCCCGAGTATTTGTATCCCCAAATTTTTCCAGCCACCAACAGCTCTTCGTGAACATTCGCTTTCTCAAAAGCGGATTTTAGTGATGTCCAAATCTCACTCGCCTTCTTCATTTTCAGTCAAGACATGACCAAATTTTCTGAAATACAAAGAATAAGATTGTTCCTTGCCATTGAATTCTTTTTCGCCCAAGATGGATCTGTATCATCAAGGGAGCCATCCAAGACCCCCAATAACTCAACAGTTTCAAACGACGATTCAACATCACCGCCCAGTAAGCATACTTTTGGCCGTTGAAGATACGATTTCTTGACGAAAGGCCCATAACCTGTTGTCTTACAACCACCGTTGCAGGAGGTGGACTAGCAGTAGTAGTGGAAGTAGATATGAAAAACAGCAGAAACTATCAAAGTACCTACTCAACAGCCAACTTTGAACTAACACAAAATATGACTCAGATAGCCAATATGCCTCAAATTCACCACAATGATAAACAATACAGTAAATTGGCGATTCTCAAAATTGAAGCCCAAATGACTCAGTAAACCATAAGATATGAGGTCTGGAATTTTCCAAAAAAAAAATTGCCCTTAGAAAGTCATATTCCCAATACTGGATACTACAAAATTGGCTAAGTCCTAAGTTATATACTCACAGTGTGTATCTAGTGATCTATACTATTTTGGGTAAGCGTTACTACGGCTATTATCCTGACTAACGACAAAGCATCCTACCTGTACATCACTGTACCTTAAAACCATAATTATTATTTTCTAAAAACCTGATTAATGGAACACTATTTTTTTATTACACTAAACTACAAAACAATGTTATTCAGATATTTCAAGATATTGAACTGTACACAAAACGTTCCAACTCCACACAAAACGTTCCAAATGCTTAGTCAACGATAGTTGCTAAAGTCCAGCCGATAGTGGTCGTGTTGTACGAAGCACCTGAGTGCTTCGTCACTTGTGGTCCTACGCGAATCACGCTTGTGGTCCCACGTGAATCGCGTCCGTTGAAACAAATTCAATCCACGATGGTACCGTCGAACAGTACCATTTATTTCCGGAATACTCAGTTCATATCCAGTTCGTACGATCTTGTGAATCGAAACGTCAGATGCGTGACTCTTGTGGCTGACTGTCGACGCTGCTGTTATTTATAAAATCTTTATTTCAGTAAAAGGGGTAAAAATAACCTAGATTATTTTTCTAATTAGTATATTGTAATACTTACCTTAATTAGCGTTACAGTAGCAAAAAGTACAATAGAGTGTATTGTACTTTTACAGGGACACGTGTCGGCAAAAGAACATATGCAGGTTTTTCGGAGTGGCTCCGACAGTCAGTCACACGGGTCACGCAGTTGACGATATGATTCACAAGATCAGACAAACGGAATCTGAACCGAGTATTCCAAAAATATATGGTACAGTTCGACGGTACCATCGACGATTGAATTTGTTCCAATGGACACGATTCACTTGGGACCACAAGCGTGATTCACGAGGGACCACAAGCGTGATTCGCGTGGGACTAGAAGTGACGAAGCACTCAGGTGCTTCGTACTCCACGACCACTTTCGATTTGATTTTAGCGACTCTCGCTGACTATGCATTTAGAACGTTTTGTGTACGGTTGGAACGTTTTGTGTACGGTTCAATATCTGGAAATATCTGAATAACATTGTTTTGTATTTTAGTGAAATAAAAAATAGTGTTCCATTAATCAGGTTTTTAGAAAGTAATAATTAGGGTTTTGAGGTACAGTGACGTACATGTACGGTGCGTTGTGGTTAGTCAGGATAATAACCGTAGTAACGGTTATCCAAATCAGTGTAGATAAGTATATACACAGTGTGTGTATATAACTTATGACTTAGCCAATTTTGTAGTATCCAGTATTGCGAATATGATTTTCTAAGGGCAATTTTTAGGAAACTTCCAGACATCATATCTTATGGTTTACCAAGTCATTTGGGCTGCAATTTTGGGAATTGTCAGTTTACTGTACTATTTATCATTGTGGAAAATTTGAGGCATTTTAGCTATCTGAGTCATATTTTGTGTCTGTTCAAAGTTGGCGGTTGAGTAGGTACTTTGATAGTTTCCAGTGTTTTTCATGTCTACTTCCACTACTACTGCTGGTTCTCCTCCTGCAACGGTGGTTGTAAAACAACAGACGCCACTCCGAAAAATCTGCATACGTTCTTTTGCAGACACGTGTCCCAGTAAAAGTACAATACACTCTACTACACTTTTTGCTATTGTAACACTAATTAAGGTAAGTATTACAGTAGACTAATTAGAAAAATATTCTAAGTTATTTTTACCCCTATTTATTGAACATAAAGATTTATAAATTACAACACTCCCCTAAATCTTTAGACTCAATTACTCACTTAGTCCAATAGCATCTCTGCAAAATTATAACTTAGGAGTAGGAAGGGCTTTTGTTAACATGTCAGCTACCATCTTCTCGTCCGGTAAATAACATAACTTAACGACTTTTGCAAGTACCTTCTCTCAAACAAAGTGAAGTCTAACATCCGTGTGTTTGCTCTGAAAGTGATGGCTGGGGTTAGAGGCAATTGCAATGGCTGTCTGGTTGTCACATCAGATAGTTTGAAGACCTGTTTCCATATTCCAAAGTTTTTGTAAAACAGACTTGACCCATAGGAGCCCCTTGAGGGCAAAATTTGTTGCCATATATTCTGACTCCATTGTGGATTGAGCTGTAACCTTTTGTAATTTGCTACTCCAGCAGCAAGTTCC
>JBBHKE010000967.1:206501-282489 GCA_037447655.1 Zygnema cylindricum
AATCCTACTCTTGACTCTCTTTGAGGGAGCTGAAAAGGGCTTCAGTGGTAAAAGAATTCCGATAGTATTAACTATACAGGATTAGAAAATACGGTGTTAAGTAATAATCTAACCTGTGACTTCATCTCTTGTAGTAAACGAAATATAAGTCGGTACAGATAGGCAATGTAAAACAATCGTAGAGATCAAGGACAATGACGATGTAAGGGAAAGAACCATTGTTGGACAGAGGGAGGAAAGTCTTGTTGAAGTTTCGGAAATGAGAGGAGTTTACTACATCTTTTATATAAAAAGAATTTCAAACCTTGTATGTTTTGTAAGACTTACAAGAGAAATGGTTAATATGCTTTTGGCATGAGTGTTCCGACCTTAGCTCAAGGTGAAGTATCTTTGATGGTAGGTGTGGGGGGAAAGTTGGTAAAGAGAACATTCAGAATGTTTTGTATGTTCCAAACTTTAAGAAAAATATATTTTCTACATCATTTGAGGAGAGTAAAGGCTTTGAAGTTGTTCTGAAAGGAGGGAGACAGGTTGTTACCAAGAAAGGGAATGTAGCAGTAACAGGAACTAGAGATGCTAACAAAATGTAACGGATAGACATGGCTGAATATAAAGCAAATGATGTTCTCTACTTCAGTGTCCAATCTAATAATGAATTGTGGCATAAAAGATTAGGACATATCAATTATGATAGCCTTAAGAAAATGGTGACTTCGGGAAAAGTCGAGGGAGTTTCTCTCAGTTCTCATCCTAAAAAATCATGTGATGGTTGTTCACTTAGCAAGATTCACAAATTGCCATTTCCACAGGAAACAGACCACAGATCGGAGAAAGTTTTGCAGCTAATACACTCTGATGTTCTCGATCTTTCACAAGTGGCTTCAGCTGGAGGCGTCCACTATATGGTTACATTCACAAATGACTACTCGAGGTACACTAAAGTTTACTTCATGCAACATAAGAGTGAAGTGTTCACTCACTTCAACCACTACAAAGCATGGGCGGAAAACCTTTATGGAGTTCAAATCTTGGCGTTAAGATCGGACAATGGGGGAGAATACACATCAAAGGAATTCAAAGAATTTCTCATTCTAGAAGGTATTAGTCACTATCTTACTATTTCATATACACCAAAACAAAATGGTGTTTCTGAAAGATTAAATAGGAAAGTGACAAAGAGTGCTCGGTCCATGCTTGCACATAAAGAGCTAGATTCGAAATTCCGGGCTAAAGCACTGAACTGTGCTGTTTATATTAAAAACATAATTGCTTCTAGATTTGTTAGCACCACACCTTATGAGATTTGGACATGAGAGAAACCTGATGTTAGCCACTTTTAAATATTTAGCAGCAAGTGTTTTATTCTAGATACTTCACAAGATAGATGGAAAATGGAGGCTAAAGGCTTACCAGGAATTTTTAGGGGGTATGATGATAATGCAAAAGGATATAGAGTTTTTGTATTTCAGAAACAGAAAGTGATTATCTTTAGGAATATCCAGATTAATGATGAACAAGATTTAGTTGACCATTTTAAAGTGCGGAGTCAACCGGCAAAGGAAAGACAAGAATATGTCATTTTTCACCATACGTAGCGAGTCTAATTTCACTTGGCAAGATTCACAAATTGCCATTTCCACATGAAACAGACCACAAATCACAGAAAGTTTTGCAGCTAATACACTCTGATGTTCTCGATCATTCACAAGTGGCTTCAGCTGGAAGCGTCTACTATATGGTTACATTCACAGATGACTACCTAAGGTACACAAAAGTTTACTTCATGCAACATAAGAGTGAAGTGTTCACTCACTTCAAACACTACAAAGCATGGGCGGAAAAGCTTTATGGAGTTCCAATCTTGGCGTTGATATCGGACAATGGGGGAGAATACACATCAAAGAAATTCGAAGAATTTCTCATTCAAGAAGGTATTAGTCACAATCTTACTGTTCCATATACACCAAAACAAAATGGTGTTTCTGAAAGATTAAATTGGAGAGTGACAAAGAGTGCTCGGTCCATGCTTGCAGATAAAGGGCTAGATTTGAAATTATGGGCTGAAGCACCGAACTGTGTTGTTTATATTAAGAACATAAGTGCTTCTAGATCTGTTAACACCACACCTTATGAGCTTTGCACAAAAGAGAAACCTGAAGGTAGCCACTTTAAAATATTTGGCAGCAAGTGTTTTATTTTAGATACTTCACAGGATAGATGGAAAATGGAGGCTAAGGGCTTACCAAGAATTTTTATAAGGTATGATGATAATGCAAAAGGATATAGAATTTTTGTATTTGAGAAATAAAATGTGATTATTTCTAGGAATATCGAGATTAAAGATGAATAGGATTCGGTTGACGATTTTAAAGTGCCAGATCAACCGACAAAAAAAAGACAAAAATATGTCAATTTCACCATACCCAGCGAGTCTACTTTCCACAGGCTAGTGGGACACCTCTTCCTTTAGTTCCTCTGGTTCCTTTACAGAATGCTTCACAACAAGCTACGCCTTAGGTGGAAAGAACTACTTCAGACTCTGTACCAGATAAAGTTACGGTTCACACTAAACAGAAAAATCAGAGGTTGCCGACGATCTCAGCCTCAGAATTTCCGGGGGGAGAGAGATCTAGCAACTATAAGCAAGCAAGCTCTCACTTTGCTTTTTCTGCATTTACAGAGGAGCCTCTAACGATCTAGGAGGCCATCTCATCACCTGAGAGAAATTAGTGGATCGAGGTGGCCAACGATGAAATGGAGTCTATTATGGAGGCACAGACATAGGAGCTGCTGGATCTTCCTCCGGGCAGAAAAGCCATCGGCAACAAATGGGTATTCAATGTGTAGCTGAACCCGGACAACACCATCGGAAGGTATAAAGCTAGGCTAGTGGCCAAGGGGTATAATCAAAAAGAAGGTATTGACTTTGAGGAAACCTTCTCTCTAGTTGTCAGATTTTCCCACTGTCAGAATTTTGCTAAGTCTATTTTGCTAAGTCTAGCGGCCATAGAGAATATAGAAATAAAACAAATAGATGTTTAAACTGCTTTGTTGCATGGAGAGTTAGAAGAAACCATTTATATTAAACAACCTGAAATATACGTTAAAAAGGGAAAGGAAAAATTGGTGTGTAAATTGATGAAATCTTTGTATGGGCTAAAATATGCCCTGGGTTAGTGGAATTTGAAGTTAGATGAGATTTTGACTGGGCTGGGATTTAAGAGAATTAGCTTACATCATTGTGTATATGTCTTACAAGGGAAGGATGGGATACTATATATTGCTGTATATGTGGATGACTTATTATTAATAAGTAGGTCAATGGATGAAATAAACCTCATTAAAGTTGCTTTAAGGTCTAGGTTCGAGATAAAGGACTTCAGTGAGGCAAAGTATATTTTAGGAATACAGGTAAAAAGAGAGTAGAAACAAAAAGGTGATAATATTTACTGAAAAAGAAGCAATAGGTAACATGTTGGAAAGATTTGAAATTAAAGATGTAAACAGATCTATAACTCCCTTGGAATTCAGGCAAACATTCGAAATTCATGCAAACATTCGAAAGAAGGGATTTACAGTCACGCATTATGGTGTGTGAGAGTCTAGAGTCAAGGGAGGAGGAGTTTATAGCTTTAAAGCCATATAGATAGGTAGTTTGAATTTTTATATATTTTATGAATTGTACGAGACTTGATATTGCAATGGCTGTGGGGGTCTTGAGTAAAAGTTTGCAGAATCCTAAAAAGGCAGACTGAAAGCAACAAAAAGGGTGCTGAGATATCTTGTAGGTACTCAAAATCTTAAGCTTGTACTCGGAGGAGGAGAGGTGAAAATACAGACGTGGAGCGATGCTAGCTATGGAGACATGCCAAGCCAGAAATCTACGATCGGCTTAGTTTTGAAGATTGGAGACGGAACTTGCTGATCGAGCAGCAAATTACAAAAGCTTATAGCTCAATCTACAATGGAGTCAGAATATATGGCAGCAGCTTCCGCCCTCAAGAAACTCCCATGGGTCAAGTCTGTTTTACAAGAACTTGGGTATATGCAAACTAGTCTCAAGCTATCTGGTGTGACAACCAGGCTGCCATTGCAATTGCCTCTAACCCCAACCATCAATTTAAGAGCAAACACATAGATGTTAGACTTCACTTTGTTAGAGAGAAGAAACTTGCAAAAGTCGTTAAGTTCTTTTATTTACTGGACGAGAAGATGGTAGCTGACGTGTTAACAAAAACCCTTTTTGCTCCTAAGTTACAATTTTGCAGAGATCCTATTGGACTAAGTGAGTAACTGAGTCTAAAGATTTAGGGGAGTGTTATAATTTATAAATCTTTATTTTCAGTAAATAGGGCTAAAAATAACTTAGAATATTTTTCTAATTAGTCTACTGTAATACTAACCTTAATTAGCGTATTAGTAGCAAAAAATACAGTAGAGTGTATTGTACTTTTATAGGGACACGTGTCGGCAAAAAAACGTATGCAGATTTTTCGAAGTGGCGTCTGTTGTTCTACAACAACCGTTGCAGGAGGAGAACCACTAGTAGTAGTGGAAGTAGACATGAAAAATAGTGGAAACTATCAAATTACCTACTCAACAGCCAACTTTGAACAGACACAAAATATGACTTTGATAGCCAAAATGCCTCAAATTTGCCACAGTGATAAACAATAGAGTAAACAGACAATTCCCAAAATTGCAGCCCAAATGATTAGTAAACCATAAGATATGATGTTTGGAAGTTTCCCAAAAATTGCCCTTAGAAAATAATATTCCCAATAATGGATACTACAAAATTGGCTAAGTCCTAAGTTATATACTCACAGTGTGTATCTACTTATCTACACTAATTTGGGTTACCGTTACTACGGTTATTATTTTGACTAACGACAACGCATCCTACCTGTACGTCACTGTACCTCAAAACCCTAATTATTACTTTCTAAAAACCTGCTTAATGGAACACTAATTTTATTACACTAAAATACAAAACAATGTTATTCAGATATTTCCAAATATTGAACCGTACACAAAACGTTCCAACCGTACACAAAACGTTCCAAATGCTTAGTCAGCGAGAGTCGCTAAAATCCAGCCGAATGTGGTCGTGTAGTACGAAGCACCAGAGTGCTTCGTCACTAGTGGTCCCACGCGAATCACGCTTGTGGTCCCTCATGAATCACGCTTGTGGTCTCAAGTGAATCGCGTCCGTTGGAACAAATTGAATCAACGATGGTACCGTCGAACTGTACCATTTATTTCTGGAATACCCGGTTTAGATCTTGTTCGTCCGATCTTCTGAATCATATCGTCAACTACGTGACGCGTTTGGTTGACTGTCGGCGCCACTTGGAAAAACCTGCATACGTTCTTTTGCCGACACGTGTCCCTGTAAAAGTATAATACACTCTATTGAACTTTTTGCTACTGTAACGCTAATTAAGGTAAGTATTACAGTAGACTACTTAGAAAAATAATCTAAGTTATTTTTACCCCTATTTACTGAAATAAAGATTTTATAAATTACAACACTCCCCTAAATCTTTAGACTCAGTTACTCACTTAGTCTAATAACATCTCTGCAAAATTGTAACTTAGGAGCAGGAAGGGCTTTTGTTAACATGTCAGCTACCATCTTCTCGTCTGGTAAATAATATAACTTAACGACTTTTGCAAGTACTTTTTCTCTAACAAAGTGAAGTCTAACATCCATGTGTTTGCTCTTAAAGTGATGGCTGGGGTTAGAGGCAATTGTAATGGCAGCCTGGTTGTCACACTAGATAGCTTGAGGACCAGTTTGCATATACCGAAGTTCTTGTAAAACGGACTTGACCCATAAGAGCTCATTGAGGGCGGAGGCAGCTGCCATATATTCTGACTCCATTGTGGATTGAGCTGTAACCTTTTGTAATTTGAAACTTTAGCAGCAAGTTTCGTCTCCAATCTTCAAAACAAAGTCGGTCGTAGATTTTTGGCTTGGCATGTCTCCATAGCTAGCATCGCTCCACGTCTGTATTTTCACCTCTCCTCCTCCGAGTACAAGCTTAAGATTTCGAGAACATGCAAGATATCTCAGCACCCTTTTTGTTGCTACCCAGTCTGCCTTTTTAGGATTCTGCATACTTCTACTCAAGACCCCCAAAGCTGCTGCAATATCAGGTCTCATTTAACTCATAAAATATATAAGACTTCCAATTACCTGTCAATATGGCTTTAAAGCCATAAACTCCTCCTCCCTTGACTCTAGACTCTCACACACTATAATGCTTGACTCTGAATCCGTTCTTTCCAATTTTAGCCTAAATTCCATAGGAGTTATAGATCCCTTTACATCTTTCATTTCAAATCTTAGCAACATGTTACCTATTGCTTCTTCTTGAGTTAACATAATCAACCTTTTGTTTCTGTCTCTTTTTACCTGTATTCCTAAAATATACTTAGCCTCACCGAAGTCATTCATCTCGAACTTAGACCTTAAAGCTGCTTTAATGCGGTTTTTTTCATCCATTGACTTACTTATTAATAATAAGTCATCCATATATAGAGCAATATATAGTACCCCATCCTCCCCTTGTAAGACATATACATAATGATCTGAGCTAATTCTCCTAAATCCCAGCCCAGTCAAAAACTCATCTAACTTCAAATTCCACTGACGCGGGGCTTGTTCTAGCCCATACAAAATTTTCATCAATTAACACACTAATTCTTCCTTTTTGTTATCAACGTACATTTCAGGTTGTTTCATATAAATGGTTTCTTCTAACTCTCCTTGCAAAAAGGCAGTTTTAACATCTATTTGTTGTATTTCCATATTCTCAATAGTCGCCAGATTAGCAAAATTCTGACAGTGGGAAAATCTGACAACTGGAGAGAAGGTTTCCTCAAAGTCAATACCTTCTTTTTGATTATACCCCTTAGCCACTAGCTTGGCCTTATACCTTCTGATGGTGCTGTCCGGGTTCAATTACACATCGAATACCCATTTGATGCAGATGGCTTTTCTGCCTGGAGGAAGATCCACCACCTCCCATGTCTGTGCCTCCATAATAGATTTTATTTCATCGTTTGCGGCCTCGATCTATGTAGAAATTAATGGTTTTTAAGTATTTTCTAGGTCTAAATAGAAATAAAGAAGCCGAGGCAGTCTACCTCTAACTTCTCTCTCCAACTCTCAAACTTGTCGCAGTCACTGAGAAATTGGAGAGGAAGCTAGAGCCATGGCTACCTAGGCTATCCTGAGGTTTACCAACTTTACTTTTGCGTACGGAACTGTATTTTGATTTGTTCCGTACATCAGTAGATAGAGTCTGTGAGAGAGATAGGACTTAAAAAAATTAGAAGATAGGACCCTCTCTCCAAGAGAGCTTTTCTACAAAAGGTCAACTTTGACCCTCTATAACTTACTGCTCAGGGGAGCAAATTCAGAGATTCTTTTTGCTATCGACTCAAGGGAGTCTTGCCTTCACAGGGGTGAAGTTAGTCAGAGTTTTTGTCTTCCAGGGTGGCATTTATTTTTGCTTAAACACAAAGGGGTCAGGATTATCCTAGAGGCTTCTTGGAAGCTGTCCACTCTGAGGACTTATGGAGGTCTCAGAGTTTCAATCCACTGATTTCTCTCAGGTGATGAGAATGCCTCATGGATCGTTAGAGGCTCCTTTGTAGGTGCAAAAAAAGCAAAGTGAGAGCTTGCTTGCGGACGGCTGCTAAATCTCTTTCCCCCCGAAAATTCTGAGGCTGAGATCATCGGCAACCTTAGATTTTTGTGTTTAGTGTGAACCGTAACTTGATGTGGTACATAGTCTGTAGTAGTTCCTTCCACCTGAGGCGTAGCTTGTGGTAAAGCATTCTGTAAAGGCATCAGAGGAATTAAAGGAAGAGGTGTCCCACTTGCTGGTGGAAAGTAGACTCGCAGCGAATGGTGAAAAATGACATATTCTTGCTCTTCCTTTGCCGGTTAATCTAGCATTTTAAAAAGGTCAACCGAATCCTGTTCATCTTTAATCGGAATATATCTAGAAATGATCACCTTCTGTTTCTCAAATACAAAAACTCTACATCCTTTTGGATTATCATCATACCCCATAAAAATTCCTGGTAAGCCTTTAGCCTCCATTTTCTATCTATCTTGTGAAGTATCTAGAATAAAACACTTGTTGCCAAATATTTTAAAGTGGGTAACATCAGGTTTCTCTCCTGTCCAAAGCTCATAAGGTGTGGTGCTAAGAGATCTATAAGCAATTATGTTTTTAATATAAACAGCACAATTGAGTGCTTCAGCCCACAATTTCAAATCTAGCCCTTTATCTGTAAGCATGGACCAAGCACTCTCTGTCACTATCATGTTTAATCTTTTAGAAACACCATTCTGTTCCGGTGTATATGGAACAGTAAGATTGTGACTACTACCTTATTGAATGAGAAATTCTCGAATTCATTTTATGTCTATTCTTCCCCATTGTCCGATCTCAACGCCAAGATTGGAACTCCATGAAGTTTTTCCGCTCACGCTTTGTAGTGTTTGAAGTGAGTGAACACTTCACTCTTATGTTGCATGAAGTAGAAGTTAGTGTACCTCGAGTAGTCATCTGTGAATGTAACCATAGAGTGGACGCCTCCAGCTGAAAGCCAGTAGAGAAGGATCGAGAACATCAGAGTGTATTAGCTGCAGAACTTTCTTCGATCTGTGGTCTGTTTCCTCTGGATATGGCAATATGTGAATCTTCCCAAGTGAAAAACCATCACATGATTTTTTAGGATGAGAACTGAGAGAAACTCCCTCGATTTTTCACGAATTCACCATTTTCTTAAGACTATCATAATTTATATGTCCTAATCTTTTATGTCACAACTCATTGTGTGATTCGACACTGAAGTAGAGAACATCATTTTCTTTATATTCAGCCATGTCCATCCGGTACATTTTGCTACCATCTCTAGTTCATGTTACTGGTACTTTCCCTTTCTTGCTAACAACCTGTCTCCCTCCTTTCAGAACAACTTCAAAGCCTTTGCTCTCCACTAATGATGTAGAAAATAAAATTTTCTTAAACTTTGGAACATACAAAACATTGTGAAGGGTTCTCTTTACCGACTTTTCCCCCACATCAACCATCAAAGATACATCACTTTGAGCTGAGGTCGGAACACTCATGCCACAAGCATATTAGATACTCCTTGGATATGTTTGCTACAGATTTGCAAAAGCTACTTTGTTCCAGCACATATGGGCAGACGCTCCCGTGTCCATGATCCATCTTGCATCTTTTGGACCCTCCATTGCAGCCGCCATAGCAAATAGCTACGCCTCCTCTCGCTCATTGAAGCTTAAAGACTCATCTGCATCAGTTGCAGAAGCTGAGAAAATAGCATTTCCACGGGAAGGATTTCCAGAAAAGCCTTTGTGATACTGGCTTTGCAGACAACCTGGCTTTTATAAACTTGTTTCATTAGCCTTTTTCAGTTTAGGACAATACCTGTATCCATGACCCTTCTCATAACAATAAAAACAAGTAGTAGTAGATGACCTATTCAGTCTTTGATTAAACTGATTTTGATTCTTGTTAAATTGACTCTTGTTCTGATTAATCTGATTTTTTTTTGGCAAAGTTTGTGGCAAATGCTTCAACTTTTCCTTCTCCTTCAAAGAGTTTAGTATTAGTCTCTTCTTCCAATAAAAGATTATACGCTAACTGAAATGACCAGCTAGCTTTATCATGACTCTTTAATTGAACAAACACACCCTTCAGGCTACTAGGGAGACCTCTAATAATCAGAGCTGCTTGTTGAGACTCAGAAAATGACCCCCCAGCAGAAGAGTGAGCATCAATAAGGGCATGAATATTGTCACAATACTCGACCATAGTTCCCCCCGAATATTTGTATCCCCATTTTTTTCCAGCCACCAGCAACTCTTCTTGAACATTCGCTTTCTCAAAAGCGGATTTTAGTGATGTCCAAATCTCACTCGCCTTCTTCATTTTCAGTCGAGACATGACCAAATTTTCAAAAATACAAAGAATTAGATTGTTCCTTGCCATTGAAATCTTTTTCGCCCAAGATGGATCTGTTTTATCAAGGAAGCCATCCAAGACCCCCAATAAGTCAACAGTTTCAAACAACGATTCAACCATCGCCGCCCAGTAAGCATACTTTTGGCCATTGAAGATAGGACTTCTTGACGAAAGGCCCATAACCTGTTGTTCTACAACCACCGTTGCAAGAGGAGGACCAGCAGTAGTAGTGGAAGTAGACATGAAAAACAGCAGAAGCTATCAAAGTACTTGCTCAACAGCCAACTTTGAATTGACACAAAATATGACTCAGATATCCAATATGCCTCAATTTTGCCACAATGATAAAGAATTGAGTAAACTGACAATTCCTAAAATTGCAGCCCAAATGACTTAGTAAACCATAAGATATGATGTTTGGAAGTTTCCAAAAAAAATCTGCCCTTAGAAAGTCATATTCCCAATACTAGATACTACAAAATTGGCTAAGTCCTAAGTTATATACTCACAGTGTGTATCAACTGATCTATACTAATTTGGGTAACCTTTACTACAGTTATTATCTGACTAACGACAAAGCATCCTACTTGTAAGTCACTGAACCTCAAAACCCTAATTATTATTTTATAATAACCTGATTAATGGAACACTATTTTTTTATTACACTAAACTACAAAACAATGTTATTCAGATATTTCAAGATATTGAACCGTACACAAAACGTTCCAACTCCACACAAAACGTTGCAAATGCTTAGTCAATGATAGTCGCTAAAGTACAGCCGAAAGTGGTTGTGTAGTACGAAGCACCTGAGTGCTTCGTCACTTGTGGCCCCACGCGAATCGCGCTTGTGGTCCTAAGTGAATCGCGCCAGTTGGAACAAATTGAATCGACGATGGTACTGTCGAACTGTACTATTTATTTCGGGAATACCCGGTTCCGATCCCGTTCGTACGATCTTGTGAATCGAAACGTCAACTGTGTGACGCTTGTGGCCGACTGTCGACGCCACTCCGAAAAATCTGCATACGTTCTTTTGGCGACACATGTCCTTGTAAAAGTACAATACACTCTATTGTACTTTTTGCTACTGTAATGCTAATTAAGGTAAGTATTACAGTAGACTAATTAGAAAAATATTCTAAGTTATTTTTACCCCTATTTACTGAAAATAAAGATTTATAAATTTCAACAATATTGACATAATAATTTGACATATTTTTGGAAACACCGTATAAAGTGCAAAATTAACACTTTACAATAGATTACGATATGCGACCTTTATCTTTTATTAAGATTTGCGAAAAGAAATGAATAGTGTTAGTACCATGTCAGATTTGCGACGCTAATGGTAATGTCACATACTTCCACGATACCAAGAGAACAAAGTACGATAATGTTGGATATTATGGACACTACAAAAATTTCATTTATTTTCGTTTTTTGCTTAACCGACCGTAACTGATTTTTTTTTTTTTTGTGAATCAACCGCCCGAATCTGTCCGACCCCCCAAATTTGGCAACCGAATCCGTTTCGGGTCCGACGCATGCGGTCGATTAACGGTTGGTCACGGTTTCGGTTGACCGTTTACGACCTCTACTGTCGGGCGGATTTGGGCGGGTGATTCACAAAAAAATATATATATATCGGTTACGGTCGGGTAAGCAAAAAACGAAAAAAATCGAAGGTTTTGTACTGACAATACTCTCCAACATTATTGTACTTTGTACTCTTTGTATTGTGGAAGGTATAAGGGGGGAGATACACCACTAATTTTGTACTTATTCGGGTACGGGCGGGTACGGGTAGTCGCGAGAAATCGAGTTTCGGTTAACTTTTATTTTCGTATATGCGTTTCGGGTAACGTGTAACAATTTTGGAGCGTGACATAACGCGTTTTGGCGTCGGGTACTAAAATTTTGAAAAAAAAAACGGTCGGTTTTGGTTATCTAAATTTTTGACTTTTGCGACCTCTGTGCGCCTCGCTTTGGTAAGTGTACGATATGAATCGATAATACACACTGTTCCAAGAAAACGTCTTATCAAATTCATAAAAAATCGATAGGTAAATATTTGCATCCCTGGTTGTCCAATTCGTACAGATTTTGACTTTTTTACGATTTTTACGTAGTATTCGCTATTTTCATACCGTTCGTTAGTTTTCGATGTATGATGTACGAAAACGTACGGAAACCGTCCCTTTAACCCTAAAAAATCCTTAAAAAATCATAGAATGTAAGAGAAACATATGGAAATGTACGGCATTGTACGAAAAGTGCACCCTAAAAAACCTAATAGTACGGATAATGTAAGGCAGTGTTACTGTAATTTACCGGAATGTACGAAATGCACGAGAAGTACCCTAAACACCCTAAAATCCCCTCTTCAATAACCCTGAAAGTACTGAAATATAACGCGTACAACTGAAATATACGGAAACGTACGAAAATGTACCCTAGAAAACTCAAAATAATAATCGTCAAAAGTACGAAAAAATACGGACAATGTACGAAAATGTACGAATATAAGTTGGTTGTTTAACAAAAATATGAGAATGCACGAGAATGTACCCAAAAATTCCTCAATCCCCCCTTAATAACCTTAAAAGTACTGAATTGTACGAAGGCAATACGCAAATGTACAAAAAAGTACGAGTTCGTAGTCTGGTACGCATTTTATTACATTTTCATCATCGTTAAATGCGTATCGTGCGTAGTATTCGCGCTTTCGTTTCGTGCGTATTATCCTCACGGGACATCTATGTTTGCATCCTTCAATCTGCATTCGCCCGTGCCAAGTGGAAGTGTGAAATGAGGAGCATATAGGAAAAACTTTATTACAGAAAGTGCGATGGAAAAACCATCAAAGTACAAAGGGGGTAAAAAAAAGAAAAAGCACATTTAAAGGAGCATATCGGCATTTTGACACCCTGCGTATCCCGCTTTCCTTTAAAATTTGAAATATCAAACTGATTCTTTTAAAAGTGCGAGCATTTCGTACGAGCTGAAATCACCGTATCCTGCCGAATCCTGCCGTATCCTGCGTGAATTCGACCTACGGTGGAAATTTGATGCGGCTAAATTCGTGCAGCCGCACGAAATCTCTTAAATATGAACTTTTCGCACTTTATGGACATATAGATTCAAAACTTCAAACCTTCAAACTTTAAAAAATTTCAAACTTTCAAAGTTGCAAAGCTTCTTCTCCACCTTTTTCCTTCTTTCTTTCAGTGCACCCATCTCTCAAACACAATATACACTCTTTTTTTGCACTTTTTTTTCCTTTTCTGCTCATTTCTTATCTACATTAATTCGTCACAACTTTTTTTGGTGATTTTTTGCAGCAAAAAAAATTCCATGGACGGTAGAAAAGGTGCCCACGGCGATTATTTTTCTGAAATTTATGCATTGGATGGAAATGCTGACTGTGTAGAATTTTGTCCTATTCGCGGGTACGAAAATGTACTTTCTTGTGCAACCTACAATCTTGTAGAATCTCCAGAGCCATCGAGATTCGGACACCTGTATTTATTCCAAGTAAACCCTAATAATGACGACAAAAAAACGACAAAAACGGCAAAATTCGTTCAAAAGATTGACACGTCGGGAATTTTTGACCTCAAATGGTGTCCAGAAAAAAACACAATGGGTCAAAATAACGTTACCCCCATTCTCGGTCAAGCTTCCGCCGACGGATCCCTCGTATTATACTCTCTCCAAAAAAAAGAAGAGCCCAGCTGCTCCTTTTCCGCACAAGACGACAAAATTGATGACGTCAGCATCAGGGCACTTGGCGACAAAGATTCGGAAAACTCCGAAAAGGTGACGTCGTCATCGTCGTCATCGTCGTCGGGAGCGAGTTTCGAGGACGAAAAAAATGTCGAAAAGAGTTTCGAAACCAAAAATAATAAAACCCCAAATAATTTATTTTTTTCTTTCGAAAAGCTGACGTCGGAAGTTTGCGGAGACGCCATGTGTCTCTCTCTCGATTGGAATCCGTTCTCTTTTGGGAAAGAAATTGCGGTCAGTCGATCGGACGGTTCCTTGTGTTCCGTACAACTGAATGAGACAAAATTAGAGGTTGATCGAGAGTGGAACGGCCACAATTACGAGACATGGGTCACATCCTATGACCAATGGTCACATCAGGTACTCATTCTCAGTTGCCTAAAACACATCTAATGACAAACTAGGGACATTAGGTGTAGAAATGTACTCATTCTAAGTTGCACAAACACTTTTTTTATGAGAAATGTGCACATTAGGTGAGTGATTTAATAATCTTAATTCCAAAAAACATTCTTTTTATGAGAGATTTGCATAAACACATCCAATGTGAAATGGTCACATCAAGTATGAAATGTACGGACTATTTTAATTCCAAGGTCACACCTTAGGAAAAAAAGGGGCGCAGCAGGTATGCGATGTACTAATTCTAAGTTGCAAAAGTCATCTTAATGACCAAATGGGCACATTGGTTATGAAATGTGCTGATTCTCATTTTACAATGTCAGATCCTATGACGAAATGGGCACCTTAGAGATGTGAAATACTGATTCTCGTTCGCATAGAGACATTTAATGGCAAATTGACGTATTGGGTATAAATGAACCCATTATTTTTTGCAAAAACACATTTTATGACTAAATGGGCACATCGGGTTTAATACGTACTGATTCTAATTTGCAATGATACAACTTATGAAAACTGGGCACATCAGGTAGGTAATGCACTACTTCTATTTTAATTTACAAAATTACATTTTATGTCAAATGGATCCATCAGGTACAAACGTTATAATTCCCATTTCCCAAAACGCACTTTATGACAAATGGGCAGATTAGGCATGAAATTTACTCATTCTAATTCCCCTAAACACATCTTATGGGCACATTAGATGTGTGATGTACCGATTCTAATTTGCGGAGACACATTTTCTGAAAATAGGCACATCAGGTTGGTAATGTCCTAGTTCTAGATTAATTCCCAAAAGCTCATTTATGTACCGATTCTAATTTGTATTAACACATTTTATGATAGATGGGCACATCGGTTGAGAATTTACTAATTCTAAGTTGCAAAAACACACAGCCTATTGTGCCTACTCTAAAAGAATATATAAGTATTGGGTAAATAGGGGTATGTTGGGAATTTGTGGGTAATGTGTGTGGAGAATATATGGTTGAAATATAGGAGATAAATGGGTAGTATTGGGAGTGGGGGATGGGTTGGGGTTGGGGGTGTGGCTGGGGGGTGGGAATATATGTTTTTATGAGTTTGCAAGCATGTCACCTATTATTAATTTTAGCAAGTTTGAGATTTTGTTGTACCCGCTAATCCACACTACTATTGATGCCAATTTTCATTAGGTGAGAATGCCACACTAATTGATGTCTATTGTTTAATCAATTCTCTTAAAGAAGCCGTTAAATGGGTCTAAGTTGTAAATAGTGTGGGTTCACACCAATGGGGACGGACAATGTATTTACTCAAATTAAAAAATTTGAACAATTTACCCACATAACTTTTAATTATATTACTCACATAACTCTTAAATAGTTTACCCTAATTTACCCGTATATACTCATATTTACGCATATTTTTCCATATTTATATAAGTGTTTTGCGCGGTCATATATTCATTTATGACAAATGAAGAGGGAAACATTATTTCCTTTTTCTGTTCCATATGATTATTTACGTCTATATTAGGACTCAACTAAGATTTCTAGTTTTTTATTAAGTTTGTGATATTTTATGGTTTTTTTCATTCAGAAAACAGTCAAGAGTATATCATAAAATAACCCCACAAGTTGAATGTTTGTTTATTTGATTACAAAGAAAAAAATGGTAGAGAAAAAATGTATGTAATATATTTCGCCTAAATCCAATTTTGTAGTGAGCCTGGCTTTTAGTTTTTTTCTTTTTTGGGGTTTTCAGTTCCTAACTATTCTGTTAGTTTGGAATCTTGTGAGTCAAAACAACATCTTTTTTTTTTTTTTTTCCCTTTCTTTTCCATTTTTTTTCATTTAAATTTTAACTCCCCTTTGCTTCTTTGGTTTCCTCCAGGCTTTGAATTTGCTGCAAAAACATTTTTAAATTTCCTTCTGCTTCCCTTATTTTAATTCTTCCTCTTTTTCTTCTTCTTCTTCTTCTTCCTTTTCCTTTTCCTTTTTCCTTTTCCTTTTCCTTCTCCTTTTCTTTTTCCTTTTCCTTTCCCTTTTTCTTTTCCTTTTCGTTTTTCTTTTCCTTTTCCTCTTTCCCTTTCCATTTCCCTTTCCCTTTCGCTTTACTTTTTCCTTTTCCTTTTTCCTTTTTCCAGGTTTTATACTCGGGAGGAGATGACTCTGTTTTTTCCGCATGGGATCTGAGAAGCGATCTGAGCTGTCCGATTTTCCGAGACAGATCTTCCCACACTATGGGGGTTTGTTGTATACAGAGTAGTCATATAAGACAAAATATTTTATGTACGGGAAGTTATGACGAAATAGTACGAATATGGGACAATCGAATGTTGTCGAAACCAATAATTAGTTGTCAAATGGGGTTAGGGGGAGGGGTTTGGAGACTAAAATGGCATCCAAAAGATCCCTCTCTCCTATTGGCCGCTTGTATGCACGACGGTTTTAAAATTTTGAGAGTGGAGGGGGAGGAAAGATTAAAAGTAGAAAAGGGATTAGAGGGAGAGGTTTTGGAGGGAGAGGTTTTGGAGGGAGAGGTTTTGGAGGGAGAGGTTTTAGAGAGAGAGGTTTTAATAAGTACAGGAGTGGGAGTACAAGAAATTAGGATTATGGAAGAGTATAAGGAACATTCTTCTTTAGCATATGGCGCTGATTGGTACCGAAAAAACCCACAAGAGACAAAAGACAAAAAAGACGGGGATTCTTTTTCCACATTAAATGATGGTCGGTTGAAAGAAGAGTTTTTCGAGGAGGAGGAGGAAGCAATGAATTCGACCGGTCAAAATTCTTGTAAGATTTTCAAAAACGGAAGTGGAGTGGAAAATTTAACAGTAAACCAAAAATAGTAAAGGATTTAGTCGCCACATGTTCATTTTACGACAAATCTTTACATTTTTGGAAACCAAGAACAATTGCGAGGTGACTTGTTATCGCTTTTTACCTCGTAATAAAGAGAAAGGGGCATCAATTTTTGCATCGAACAATGTAAACTCATTGGCACTTTTTTTTCTCTCCTTCTTTTTCTTTTTTCTGTTCTTGGGATTCCTTTTACGGTATTGAGTGTAATAACAGGAACTCGGTCGTTTTGTTGACCTTAAATCATAAAATAGTGTTGATAACATTAGCTATAAATAAACTAAAGGCTAGATACTAGAAATCAAAAAACATAAAACATAAACTAAACTTTAAACTATAAACATCAACTATGCACTAAATTCTATATAGTATATGTACTATATGCTATAAACTAGCAAGACTGTTATCAAAATCACAATGATAAACCATTTGAGTACATGGGAACAAAAAATGAAAGGTGAAAACGACACTGAAAACCCAAAACTTTTGTGGAAGCAAACTAAAAGGAAAAAAATTGTGAAAGAAACTAGCACACAAACAAGGGCAAGACAACAAAATACATTGAAATGAACAACACATCATGTTAGTCCTTGATAAAATTTGGAGATAGAGCTCCATTCGTTGGTGAATTTTATCCAACAACTTTAAAGTTATTTTTCTTGCATTCCAAAAGGGATTGTTACTACTCGACCCGCCTGGTAGAGCCACAAGACGCTTTTGTTTTTCGAAGACTTTTCTTCTCGTACCGGAATCAATCCGTCTACTTTTCTCGTTGCGGCACCTTCTTCAAGATACCTTTCCTGTCGACACTCCATCTCAAGCCTCTCATCTTGTTTAAAGTGGGTTTTGAGATGGCTCGCAAACATATTCCTCACTATGTTATATCGCTTCTCTCAATAACGCATCTTGTATTTGTTCCTAAGCATACCGGCATCCGTACTCTAGCTATCGGTGACTTCTTGTACCGTTTAATGGCCTATACCATCTGATCCAACTCGAAGGGGCCTTCCAAGACCATCTTTCACCACACCATTTTGGCGTTGCTACTAAAGAGGGTTGTGAGGCAATTATTTGTGGTCTATTTTTTTTCTTTTTACCCTTTTTGTACCCTGGTGGTTTTTCCATCGCAAGTTTTCCAAAAAAGTTTACTAATAAACTTCCCTAGGTGCTACCGTGCTATTTGTACTATCAGCTAATTTAGTATGTACACAGAGGAGCCACACTATTCAAGGTACATATTTAACCCAAAGCAGCTCTCTCGGCTGTTCTTATAACTCTAACATCGACCTAAGTTGGAGAAAAATGTTCTATCTTTATTCACGTTTTGTACTCTGAAAACTCTAGAAAAACCTTATATTAAGCGTGTGAATAAGAGAATTGATCATCGCACTGACTATTTTGGTTGCGCGCAGTCACTGACGTCAGCTTGTCAAAGATTGTACATTTAAATTTAACGGTCAATCAGTTGAGCAGCTTTGACTTTCAAAATATTGTAACAACCGGTTAAAATTTTGCCGCACTTGTGAACGTCGACCGTCATAATAAAATCAGCAATTCACACGGCCGGCGAATGTTTACGGTAACAAAACTGCGGCAACCACATGTACATAAGTGTGTTGCGCACAAACGCTGTCTGACTCTGCATGAGCTCCACTGTGAGAGTACATGTTGGACTTTAACTTCACCGCAAAATTGAAATCTAATCGCGTAAGCGTTACATTGAACTTAAACGCGAATTGGAGAACGACGTGGAATGGAACCACTCAAAACGAAAGTACCAAAAGTTTTGTACTGGGATATTAACTCGCACGAAACGAAATGAAAATTGTACAATGATAAAAAAAAGTAAAAAACAATTAATAGTTTTCTCGAGTATAATACGTGTGTAGTATGGAAATTCCACATATAGCGTTTCCATTTCTTTCCGCACAATTTAAATTTTGAACTATGAGACGTCGGAGTAGGTGATGCGTCGACCGTTGTAGAATTGTAGTCCGTTACGTCTCTGCAGTAAATCACAATGTTTAGCTTCTTCTCCTATGGCGCAAGCAGCAGGTGATTTCGATAATAGAAAAGCAAATGACATGTATCAGTGTCAAGAAGGCTCAGTTTCTGAACAAGTAGATTTGTCTAAAGTAAAATATGAATTGCCACCTGTCAGCGTCACGTCAACGTATTCATCATATGTTGTTCTAAGCAGTGATGATGAAGATGAATCTGAAAGGAGACAAACCCTAAGTAGACCAATAGCAGCATCAAACTTGACAGCTGACCAGTTTAATACTCCATTAGATCTTACTACTAATAATAATAATAATAATAATTCCACAACAGGCAAGCCAGGAAATCCTCCTTATTCATCAGGAGTTTCTCTCCTAAGGCAAGAAGAAGATACTATCACACCAAATAATAATATGACACCGAATAATGGTGGTGGTTCCGCTCATATCCAAAGTTATGATGGACAATTATTAGGGTTACCAGCAGAGAAACGTCAAAGGGTTGAAATTAAAATGCCTTCCAGCAGAATTAGGGTTAAGAGTGAGCAGACAGGTGTTGATTCACGAAGCCCTACAGCACATATTACCAGCGGGAATCCATATCAAGAGAAAAAAAAATCGCAAAGTTTTGAGCTACCTTCTGCCAGTAACCCTAAGCAAACCTCCAATTTCCAGGGCTCAGAAAATAAATTTGATACATCCACACATTCAAACACTAATGCCACCTTATCTGGTTTAGTTCCTGCAAAATTGGAACATGTAGAACATAGAACTTCTGTTCCAGTTAACCGTTCTGAGAATCAGGGTTCACGTTCAACTGCTCAAGTACCAAGAGTCACTTCTTCGTCCCGTGAGACATTCAAAACCTCACCTGGAAATGTGACAACTGTCCAAAATAACAGTTGTCAAAATAACAACATGATTTCTCACAATTCACCAAGTCCCACTTTGCCCAAATTACAAAATACTGAGAGAACGTCGTCTCATAGTCCGGGTATTGGAGCTAATACAGGAGAACCTTTTCATAGGACAAATACTGGTGAACAGATTTTGAGTGATGGGATTCCTCCAACTGGAAGTCAGGGAAATCATCCAATCCTCACTCCCTTAAAAGACAATTCATCAAAACGACAATTTTGGCACGCGGGAGATTATGAGGTCACCCGAAAAACAGCTAAACAACAACCTGGTATGAGACTTGTTTGTCGTTTTCTTTTGCTTTTCGGCAAAGCATTTCAGTCTTTATTTTCGAAAGTAGTGTTTTGTAAGCAGTGAATACTGGTTTTTGATTGTACTGGATTCAATTTTTTCGATCGTAAATAGTATGGATGCTTCTTTAAAATAGTGGATTTATGTCTGCCCTGGTGTACACTAAAATTGAGACTGCAAAACGAATGGATTTTGTGCCCATTAGACTATATAGAAAGCACCACAAACAGAAAAACATTAAAACCCTAAAAAACCCAAAAAGCTGCAATTTTTTCAAAACTCTAGAAACCCCAACAATTCTTAATGGTCCCTATGATCTGCTGTTAGAGTCACAATCACGGATGCTATGTATTTCATGGCCATTATTATTTTTTATATGTAAAGAATGGTATCTTAATTTAGTTTTGCTGATTTTTTATGCCCTTAGCTCATTCCTACACCCGTGTTTATGATGTCTTTGTTATCGATACCTCATGTTCCTATTGTTTGGTATCTTTTTGATTTTGTTTTGTGCTTAGCAGTCAATTTGCCGCTATTTAAGGCTGTATTAGCAATAACTACACTAAATTATGTTTTGCCACGCGGCTCATTATGGGCCACATAACTTAACAGTGCTCTTAGCACTAATTTATGATTTTCGGTTAAGAAAATCACACGCGAATCAGTGATATCAAACTTTAATAGCGACGTAAGGTGTACCTTTGAGCCTAACGGAGTTCATGCACCTAATGAACTCGTCCGATCCTTCAGAATTCATTCAATCCATTAAGTTCATTTAATCCAATTAAATTCGATCATCCATGAAGTTTGTTCAATCCGTTGAATTCATTCAATCTTTCGAATTCATCCAATTCATCAAATTCATTCAATCCATTAAATTCATGAAACGTTCGTTTCATCCATTAAGTTCATTCAATTCATTACATTTATTGGTTTAAATTTATTCAATCCATCAATCTCATTCAATCCTTTAAATTCCTCCATTCCATTAGAAATCACCATTAAAATTTGTTCAATTTGACACTGGAATTTTAGGTGGGATGGACCATGTTCGAGTGCATCCAAAGTTTCTCCACTCAAATGCCACGAGTCACAAATGGGCTCTTGGAGGTACGTCGCTTGAAAACGATACATTATTATTAGAGTTGGTTAGTCATTGTCCTTTCATGAACAGAAAAAAATCGCCATCTCTTGACATTGCTTCAGCCACTCAGCGATACATTTTATTTCTAGTCATATTCTTCCAAAAAATGTCGTATGGTGGTTACGATAGGGAAGATGGTATTGTATGGCAAAGTGAAGTTAAACCCTCTAAATGTTTAAGTGGAGACAAACCTGTTGGAAAATGTTTTCTTCGCGATTGATTTAGACAATAACAAATGATTGTTCCATTCGTGAATATCGGCCTTTTGCATTTTCAGCTGTCGCGGAGCTCTTGGATAACGCCCTTGATGAGGTATGAAAAAATACACAATACACCGTACACTGCAAATTAGTTTTGTTAATAGTTTGTTTTGCTTAATTTCAATGCAAGCCCACAGCTTGTTATATGCTTTCTCTCTCACTCTCTCTCTCAATCTTTCTCCCTCTCTCTTTCAATCTTTCTCCCTCTCTCTCAATCTTTCTCTCTCTCTCTCCTCTCTCTCGGTTTGTTATATCAGACGCAATCACCTATCTTATGCTGAACAATTGTTTGTTTGCACTTGATTTTTTTTTTACAAAGTTTAGTTAGTCTTGGTTGAATAATATGTGGTCCAGCATCATAAACTAGTGTGGAAAACATTATTTGTTAATTGGAAACTAAGTGGACAAAAAGCCTGCATTCTACACTTTTTCCATCCATATCTTGAGTTTGTCTAAACTTATTTTTGTGAAGAGCCTTTATAATTCTATAACTTTTCTTGTTTCATCTCCACGGTGTACAATAAGGCAATTGAAGTTGACTTAGTGTTAAAGCAATAGACTGACTTTCCTTGGCTGACTTAACCAAAAAAGTAAGTTGACTCATCTTGACTGGATCTGGCTTGGTTTGACTTGACTTTACTTGACTTGCTTGCCTTCCCTTGCCTTGCCTTGCCTTGACTTGCCTTGCCTTGCCTTGACTTGCCTTGCCTTGCCTTGCCTTGCCTTGACCTGACTTGACTTGACTTGACTTCTTTTGAAGTGAATTGAGTTGACTCGATTGACCTGTTTCAAATGTGTGTGTTTTTTTTTCTTGGGGCAGGTACCTCATGGTGCCACATATTGTAATGTGGACATGCTTCCGAATCCCAAGGATGAGCAACCCATGCTATTGGTGGAAGGTAAGTGGGAGAGGTGGGAGGAGGGAAGAGGTGGGAGAGGTGAATTGAGGGGGAGGGACGAGTGAACAAACCATGCTTTTGGTGGAAGTTAAGTGTGAGAGGTGGGAGGTATGGAAGGGAGGCCAGTGAGACGGAGAGAGGGGGAGGGAAGAGGTGAGAGAGGTGAATATAGAAGGGAGACGAGAGGGGAAGGGAATTGGTGAGAGAGGTGAATATAGGAGAAGATGTGTGTAAGTATTGTTGGTGTGCCTCAGTCTGGATACACCATTCATTGCTATAAGAGTTAATACTACTAATTAAATTGTGCCTTTTTTTGGCCCAAAACCATAAAGGTATTAATAACATTATTTAAAGGAGCAAACAACATGTAGTGTGGTAGCTGATGAGGGAGAGAATATAATGCAGATAATGGAGGAGGCATGAGTCCGGACAAAGTTCGGTCATGTATGAGTCTTGGTTATTCGGAAAAAAGCAAAAAGGCCAACACTATTGGGCAATGTAAGGATCTTTTATACTCGTCATTATTTGTTTTCTTTTGTCAGTTTCCTTTTGTCTGTTTCCTGACATCCAAAGTACAGTATTTTGGTACTTTCCTGTACTTTTTTGGGCCATGAAGTGGACTAAAATTGCTTCTTTTCTTTTGGCGTCATATTAAATTACGGTTGAAATTCGAAATTTTCAATGATTTGTACTGCTTGTTTTGTATTTTTTTTTCAGGATTTGACCTTTTCCTAAAAATATATATCGAACAATCCACGGAGTTATTTAGAGTTCCAACTTGTGTTGTTATGGTGGTGTGGACCACACTAATTATAGTGAATGGTGTTCCTTTGTTTGTTGGGAATATATACTTCCATCAACCCAACATATGCAAAAACCATTACCTCATTTGATCATGTCCTCTTGTAAATGCTAACAGGTTTTCAATTAAAGCCGAGTTTCTTTCCTTTTCTTTCTTTCTCGCTCGCTCTTCTCTCTCCTCTCTCTCCTCTCTCTCCTATCTTCTCTCCCTCCTTTGCCTTCCTCTCCCTTCCTCTCCCTCTTCCCTCTCCCTTTCTTTCCTGCAGATGGAAATGGGTTCAAGACGAGCACAATGCGACTTGGGGCTGATGTCATCGTATTCTCTCGCTCTCTAGATGACGGCGATGGGTACTTATTTTCCACTTTTATCACTCAATTTTCTACTTTTATATGAACAATAAATTTTCTCTGAATCCCCAATTTCCACAAGTTATTTCACCAGTTTATTTTCACTATTCTCACTATTTCACACGAATGCACTCTATATCTTTCTATTTCCACTGTCCATGTCCCCCATTCCCTCCCTCCCTCGATCCTCCTTCCCCCTTCCATCCCTCCCCTCCTTCCCCCTCCTTCCCTCCCTCCCTCCCTCCCTCCCTCTCTAACCTCCCTTTTTTGGGCTCTAATCCCTGATTTTTTCCCTATCATCAGGTTGTCATCAAATAAAGCACAATAAGCCAATACTTTTTATTGCTAATGGAGATATTGTTCTTTCCTTTTGCTTTGTCTTTATCTTCCGTCTCATGTCTGTTTCCATTCTTAAATGTCTTTTGTCAATAAAATAAAAATTCGACAAAATGTCATTCATCATCTTTCATCAAAATGTTTTGTCTTTCCATCATCATGCTCATCGTCGTAAAAATAAAAATAAATGTCATCATCATCATCGCTTCCTCCCCTCTTTCCCTCCTCCTCCTCCTCATCATCCATCATGTCATCCCTCCCTCCCTCTGTCTTGCTAACCTCCCCCTCTCCCTCTATCTCTCCCTCTCCCTCTCCTCCTCCTTCTCTCCCTCTCCCTCTCCCTCTCCCCTTATCAACACTAATAAATCCTTAACGGTGACAACGATCGGAAGTGTAGCCTTGTATGATGCTTGTTTGACCCGATGACTGACTTTGACTCAGGTCGACTGTTGTTGACTGAGGTATAACTATGTTTTAATGCATTTGGACTTGTTTGACCCAAATTGACCTTGTGTTTGATACAGGTCGACTATATCATGGATTTAAATAATAGTCAAAGGAGGTCAAAACTTATACGAGGAACAGAAGAAGATTGGGATAAAAATTTGTGCACTATCTGTCAATGGTCTCCGTTTGGATCGGAGGAGGATCTTTTAGAGCAGGTGGGAAAGCATTTTATAAATACAGGAAGTTATTAAACCACGATGACCGTATTTTGTATTAGACACGGGATGATGTATTTAAGTCAAGTTGTATCATAATTGCTAGTCTCTGTTTCTCCGTTCTTAAAAGCGTTAAAATTTCAAAAATCGCTAAAATTGCAAGGATAGTAGTTATTGTTAACTAATTGTAGACAGGAAGTTATCTGGTGCCTTCTGCTTATCAAGTTTTTGAGTCCTGTTTTTGTAACGATTGTTAACAGTATCATTAGACACAGTTTTGGTTTTATTTCCGCGGCTTAAATATGTTGATGTGGTGTTTTAACAGTCGTTTCTTACGATTTTCTAACGGGATATACTTAACCTTTGTTTTTTGCAGTTTTCTGGGATGGGGGACCACGGAACAAGAGTGATAGTGTTTAATTTGTGGCTCACGGATGATGGAACTATGGAACTTGATTTTGTATCTGATCCACATGTGAGTAATAAAGTCAACAATTTCGAAAACACAAACACATTTCAAATTTCTCTGAGAACATGTAAAGGTTTTATCTTTTTTTAAAACTCCCTGAAAGAAATTTTAAATCAGCGTCCACTTAATTCTCAATAAGTAGAAGACTCGAGATTACAGTGCTCATTGCTTTTAAGAGTTAATTACTTCTTTTTTTACCCGAAGTCATAGATTAGTATTAATAATACTATACCCGAAGTTATGAATTAGTATGAATATACTTAAGTGGCCCTTTATGAGATACGTGACAAACCATAATTTGGTGTAGTTTATACTAGATTCATCTTAATGCTATTAGTTTACCGACTTCAAGAGCGATTTAAGGTTAACTAAACACCGGGAAGTTGTCAAAAGGATTTTCTTTTGGGGCATAGTACCTTTTTCTTTTAAAAGCAAGTCAATTTTTTTTTTTTTTTCCAAAGCAAGTCGATTTTTATTTTTTTTGTGAGGGCATAATACATATATATTTCTTTTCCGAGGCAGGATATTCAAGTGAAAGGAGCGCGAGATGAGCGACTGGTGCGGATGGCGGAAACAGGAAAATATCCAAATAGTGAACATTTCCTTACATATCGTCACTCTTTGAGGGTAAGACTTTTTTGAAGAGTTGACGTGGAAAGGCTCTCTTCTTACTCTCTCTCTCTCTCTCTCGATCTCTTTCCCTCTCTCTCTCTCGCTCTCTCTCTCCCTCTCTCTCTCCCTCTCTCTCCCTCTCTCCCTCTCTCTCCCTCTCTCATTATTTGCTTACTCATACATCATACATTATTGGAAAGTGCTAATTATGCATTTTATATCGTGTTTCATAAATGTATCATATTATTATGTCAATGTCATGCGACATGTAGTAATTATTAGTTCATAAATCAGCAGAAATCAAATTATTGCGTCAATTCCCCACGACAAATCCTAATTATTAGCTCTTTCACCTGTTTCAGACAATAAATTGATAAATTGAATTGCTATTTAGGTTGAGAAACTTGACCACAATTCAAACAAAACCTAGTCATACACTAAAATGGAGAAAATCATTCTCGCTTCTTTTAAAACTAGAATCCAAAATGAACTTCAAAAATAAAAAAAATGGTGAAATTGCTCAGTATTACCTAGTGAAAAAATGCAGGGCCACTTGAAGTTATTGGAAAAATTTGAACATGTCTATGAAACTAAAACATCAAACAAATACATAGTAAAGTGGGGAGGTTTTTTGCATTGTACTACATATTTCATAGTTTATCAATACAAGTGAACAAACAGTACTTCAAGAAATTTATGTATTTTTTGGGTCTGAATAAGAAAAGTAAAAAGGAGGAAGTCAACAAAGGCAGCCCGCTTTTCGCTCCACTCTCCAAACCCCCATACTTGTCGTAGTCACTAAAATTTGGAGAGGGAGCTAGAGCCATGGCTCCCTATAATGTCCAGAAAGAGAGACACGCTATAGATTTTGGTAAGTTTACCAAAAAGAACTTGACCAATCCACAATTTGATCGTGGTACCTATCGTCCGTCAAAGTTACCAGTAGCCGTTAGCTTTGTCCAATAAGTCTAAGAGTAGTGCTGAAGTATATAAGGTACGATAGTTGTTTAAAAATGTACAAATAGGGTAATACATCTAACGGAACAAACTGATTGTTAGCACATAGACACATTTAAGTTTAGTACAAATTAGGGTACAGCATGAAACAAATGTGCGATACATTTGTTTTGACGGCTACTATTAAAATTCGGTCTTCATCGAACGGCCGTGGTAAGAGCCAAAATCGCGGAAAGGGCGTTTTGGTGTTTTTCGGACGCCGCCACTCCCTATGACACGTGGCAACATCATACGGGTTTACGGAATCTTTGGAGGGTAAGACAACAAATCCGGATGTGACAAATGCTACCGGTATGGATTTGTCGTACAAATATCGTACAGAAGGTACTCCGGCAACTGTACTTTTATATAACGTACACTCCTTTGGTCAGAGTTTTTGATTACCACGGTGGCTGCATTTATAAGGGAAAGTCAAAGTGGGGGAATGTATCCAAATACTCATATTATAACTTTGCATTTTGTGGGGGAACTGAGCACACAAAAAGTCTTATTTTACAAGGATGAAGTTGCATTGGGTTTTTGACTGTCAAGGTGTCTGTCATTTGGGTTTATATCTACTTAGAGTCGACACTTTCTAGATAAGCTTTTTCGGATCTGCAATTTCTGTGGAAAATGGAGCCCATAGAATTACAAGTTATGGGCACATCATCTAGGGTGCTAATGTTTGATAGATTAAACTTCACTTATTGGGAATTTACTATGGAGGGATTGTTTTTCGAAAAGCACTTATAGGAAATTGTTTCGGGACAAGTGAGGTATCCGCCACCGGGCTTCGGTGGAACTCACAATGGAGATTCATTTGGGGCTTCCCACAAAACCAAACGGAGTTCAGATGCAACACAAGGTGAAAGACAAACTATTGACATGGAAGAGGGAAATAGTAGAAGGGTAAAGGAACACCTTTGGTGAGGGAGCTAGGCTCTTGCCTACAGTTCCACTAGTAGGGGTTATTACTAAACCAAAAACTGAAGAAAATGATTAAAAATATGGGACTACAAAAACACTATAGCAAAAAATCTCATACTTAGAAACGTGTCTAAGTCCATAGCTATCACTCTTATAAACCTAACGAAGTCTTCAAAAATCAAGGAAACACTAATTCATATTTATAAGAGTGAGACTATACAGACGCAACAGTTAGTAAAACAGGAAATAGAGGCATATGTTTATAAACGCGGTAGTATGATAGAGTTTTGCAATGATATTGCTGCGTTATATGTTGAGCTTGCTAGTGCCAGATATGTAGAATCCGATGAGAGAAAAATTGACACACTAATCATGAAATTTCCAGATGATTACGAAAACATCAATAACCATATGCAAGAAATCGATTCCTCCTCATGGATGAGGAGCATTACCATGGGGATGATTCTTGTGAGGAAAATCACTTTGGAGCTTCGTAGGTTGAAACTCTAAAACCTCCATAGGTACTTAGAATGGACAGCTTGCAAGAAGCCTCTAGGATATCCCCGACCACTTTGTGTTTCAGCAAAAATAACTGCCACCGTGGCAAACAAAAACTCTGACCACCTTCACCCTTGTGAGGACAAGACTCCCTTGTGTTAAAAGCAAAAAGAATCTCTCAATTTGCTCCCCTGAACAATAAGTTATGGAGGGTCAAAGTTGACCTTTTGTACAGAAGCTCTGTAGGAGAGAGGGTCATTTCTACCAATTTTTCTAATTCTTATCTTTCTCACAAACTCTATCTACTGATGTACGGAACCAATCATATTACTCTTCCGTACACAAAAGTACAGTTGCCGGTGTAATTTATGTAGGAATACTAAACGACATGGCCTAAATGTCGACACGTGGTATATCCGGATTTGCTCCCTTAATCCCCGGAGATGCAGCGATCCAATGTCATTCAGCCACGTGTCATCCGATATGGCGATGACCAAAAACCGCCGAAATTCTCTTCCGCGATCTCGACATTCATTCCGGTCGTCCGATTAAATGCAGATTTAATCGTAGCCGTAATAAATACCTGCGCGGTATTCGTTTCGCTATCGAAACAAATGCGTGGTACTAGTTTCTTGTCTGTACCCAAATCCGTACATTTACATAACTGAACCTATGTATCCTGTAAATAGTTCCGTTAAATGCATTTGTCAGCGTAGTAATGTTTAAGTATTTATCAAACACAATACATTTTAACACTAGTTATAGACTAAATGGATAGAGCAACCCGCTACCGGCAACTTTGACGGCCGGTAGGTACCAAGTTTAAATCTTGTATCTGACAGTTTTACTTTTAGTAAATCAACTAATCTACTACCCGTATGTCTCAATACTTTCTCTCTAACAAAGCTGAATCTAGTGTCTATGTGTTGGGCCTTTAAATGATGTTTAGGATTGTTAAAAATAGCAATTCCTGCCTGATTATCACAAAATATTTTCTGCACACCACTCTTAAGGTGACCAAGCTCACCAAGCAAAGACTTGACCCACATCAATTCTTTTACATTAGAGCAAGAGGCCATATACTAAGCCTCCATGGTAGACAGAGCAATAACCTTTTGTTGTTTGCTACTCCAACAGCAAGCCCCATCACCCACATATAATACATATCCAGAAGTACATCTCCTCATCGGAGCATCACCATAACTGGCCTCACTCCAAGTAGTGATTGCAGTATTCTCCCCACCCAAATGCAACCATAGATCCCCAATTCCTAAGAAATATCTAAGGACTCTCTTAGCTGCCTCCCAATCCCTCTTAGTGGGAGCATTTAGACTTCTACTCAGCACTCCTATAGCTATAGCTAAATCCTGCTGGGTACAATTCATAAAATATATTAGACTTCCCACTACTTGCCTGTAAAGAATAGTCTGCATGATCTTCTGTTCTTGAGGAGATAATTCCTCGTCTAAGACTATGACTCTTTTTTCCTCACTCCCCTCACTTCCCTACTTTAACTCCATTAGAGTTGTACAACTATTAGCTTTATCCATCTGAAATTTTTCAAGCATGTTCCCTATTACTTCATTTTGAGTCAATCTTATAATCTTTCTTTTTCGATCTCTTTCTACTTGAATTCCCAAAATATATTTTGCTTCCCCCATATCGTTCATTTCAAATCTCCCCTTAAGATCGGTTTTCAGTTTATTAATTTTTTCCATTGATTTACTTAAAACAAGTAAATCATCAACATAAATTGCAATAAATATAACACCTTCCTCATCTTCAAAAACATAGATTGAGTGATCTGAGCTGATCCGGATGTATCCCACAACGGTAAGAAACTCATCAAGCTTCTTATTCCACTGTGGAGGTGCCTGTTTTAAACCTTAAAGAGATTTAATCAGCCGGCATACCTTGCTCTCCTCTCCTTCCTCCACAAATCCTTCGGGTTGTCGCATGAAGATCTCCTCTTCCAATTCTCCATGCAAAAAGGTTGTCTTCATGTCCTTCTGGTGCACCTCTATGTCTTCCACTGTTGCCATACTGAGAAGTATGCGGACGGAGGGAAATCTGACGACCGGGGCAAAGGTTTCCTCGTAGTTGATACCCTCTTTTTGTGTAAATCCTTTTCCCACTAATCGGGCCTTGTAGTGCTCAATTGTGTTATCTAGGTCTAGTTTTAATTTGAAAATCCACTTACAACCTATTGGTTTTCGGTTAGGTGGACAATCCACCAGCTCTTAAGTATCGGCTGCAATGATTGAGGCCATCTCCTTATTGATGGCTGTCTTCCACCGGTTCGTTTCTGGACAAGTCATCGCCTCTCAATAAGTCCGAGGTTCATCTTGATGAGATAGTTTTGTTACATTTTTATTAACCTATTTTTCTTGCAATCTTTTGCTACTTCTCCTTCCCCCCTCAAAATCTGTTGCTGGAATAGATGGTTCTCGCGGATTCTTTCGAACAATCTTGGCTTCTCCGGTATCCCTTGATTTCAAATCAATTTCCCCCATGTCTTTCGCTTGGGTTAAAGTTGTCACTAGAGTTTCCGCAGCCGAGTCGTTTTCGGTCTGATTTGTACCTGCAAGAATGCCATTTTCTCTAAAACATGGATAGTTAGGAAGCTCAACGTCATCGGAATTTTCTGACTCAAATCTGTTTTTAACTGCCTTTGTATACTTGAAGGGATCCACAGACTTTCCTTCATGAATAACTACTAGATGCTTTACAAAGATTATATCTTCTCTTTTTAGATCATAAACTCTATATCTTTTAACATCCTCATCATATCCTAATAAGTATCCCGGTTTTCCTTTAGGATCTAACTTCTAATTAGACCAATCTGTATCTAGACTGAATACTTGACTACCGAAAACCTTTAAGTGAGATATGTCTGGTTTCCAGTCTGGTTTCCGGCCTATCCATCTCTCATAAGGTGTTTGATCTTTTATAGTTGAAGTAAGAACTCTATTTTTGAGGTGATTAGCACAGTTCATTGCTTGTTCCCAAAACCTTTTTCCTATCTTGTTATCCAACAACATACTTCTAGCACTATCACTTAGTGTCCTATTTAATCTCTCAGCTACCCCATTCTATTCCGGGTTTTCTGGAATTGTCTTTTGGTGTTGGACTCCATCTTCCTTCAAAAAATCCTCAAACTGGTTAGAGGTATACTCTCCACCATTTTCACTCCTTACTCTGTTGATTGAGGTTTCATGGAGTTTTTCGCTCCATGCTTTATATTGTCTAAAATAATCATGAGCTTTTAACTTGTTTTTCAAAAAATACACCCTGGAATACCAAGACTAATCATCAGTGATAGTCATAATAAATCTCTTCCCCTCCGGTGAGGGCACTTTAGCGAGTCCCGAAATATCTGTGTGTACTAAATCTAGAATTTTTTCTCCCTTATAGGTGGTTGTTTTGGGAAAGGGTAATCTGTGTGCTTTACCTTGAGCACATCCACTACAATCACTCATATTATCACTCTCACTGAATTGAATCCCTTCTACCACTCCCATCTTTTTCATCTCTCTTAACTTATCTAGATTCACATGCCCAAGCCTCTTATGCCACATCATAATATCATGAAAACCAGCATAATAAAGTTTCTTTGTTTCATTACTTAAAATCGGCCTAAACATCCCTTGGCTACCTTTCTTAGCAATGAAATAGACCTCCTCAAAACTAGCAGTAAAGACTCCTTCCTTAGTGATAGTGAAAAATCCTTATCATCTAATACAGATGTAGAGATGAGGTTTTTGTTCAGCTCCGGAATAAACAATACATCGGAGAATGTTACTATAGATGTCTTTCCTTCTACTAGCACTTTCATATCTATTGATCCTACAAGAGTAGTAGTGACTATCCTCCTATCCCTGTACAAATCTCTACGGTGGGAATCTTTCTTATCTTAGTGAACAGGTGCTTATCGTTACACATATGCCTGGAGGCACTTGAATCTGCAATCCAGCCTGCTTAACCTTTCAATCTATTGTAAGCACAATTTTGCCTTCGTGGAATTTCGACCTCGGTTTTCGCCTCCAACTCCTCATCCAATAGGAGCTCATCGTCCTCGTCCTCGGATTGTGCCTCATGCACCTGTGTCACAAGGGCCTTTTTCTTTCCTCTTGGGGTTCCACTGGCCTGCCCCTCTTTTAACCAAAGCTCGGTTAGCTTAGTGCACTCCGCCATATAGTGCCTCGGTTTCTTACAAAAATGACATAAACCTTTGGGAGCCCTTGGTCCAAACTCGTTGATTTGATTTTTCTGCTCCCTCCCCCCATAGTTTTCGACAAGTCTTTAGAAATCCTTGTTACTCCAATCGGTCCTAGCTGCCAAGGCTTGACCACTCTTTCCTCCGCTTCGGATCTTAATCATTCTCTCCCGAACCAGAATCATCCCTACCACTGAGTTCCATATCCACCTTGAGTCCAGCAAGTCCTGCACACAGTTGACTATGTTCTCGAACTCATCGGGTAACTTCATCAGTAAACAATTAACCTATTATTTATCAATAAAATCTTTTCCGCACTCTCTAGCTCTATGAAAAGTGTAGCAAGCTCATTGCAAAAATCTAACATTTTCCCCCCTTTATATAGATATTCCTTTACTTTCTAATCAGCCAACTGTTGTTGCTGAATCGTACCACTTCCGTACATCTCTATGAGAGCCATCCAAAGATCAGATGCCCTTTCTACCTGCAAATGAGGATATGGAAGCCCTTGAGTAAGATGGCGGAGGATGAAATGCTTTGCCGCCATATTGTTGAAGTCCCAAGTATCAATATCATTTTCCTCGTTTCTCGGAATCGGTGACATGAATGTTGAACTAGTTGCTATTGGTGTGGTCATCTCCATCTTCGTTCCTTAGTCCACCACCTCTCCTTCGTTTGTCTCCTCCGCTGAAGATGGATCTGCTTTCCTTGTGAATTTGCTTCCTCCAAACCCAAGAGGGATTCCAAGACTTAATGAACGCCCTACTCGTCTACTCACTATCCCCCAATTTTTTTTCTCGCATAGAGCTCTGGTCATTATACTTTCCTAGTATATGAAGCCAGTTCCATTAAAGATGGGTACCCTAGATTGTGGGCCCATAACCTGGAACAGTGAAACCTCCATAGGTCCTCAGAATAGACAACTTACAATAAGCCTCTAGGATATCCCAGACCCCTTTGTGTTTCAACAAGAATATCTGCCACCTTGGCAGACAAAAACTCTGACCACCTTCACCCCTGTGAGAACAAGACTCCCTTGAGTCAATAGCAAAAAGAATCTCAGAATTTGCTCCCTTGAGCAGTAAGTTTTGGATGGTCAAAGTTGACCTTTTGTAAAGAAGCTACCAGGGAGAGAGGGTCCTATCTACCAATTTTTCTAAGTCTTATCTCTCTCACAAACTCTATCTATTGATGAACGCAACCAATCATATTACTCTTGCGTACACAAAAGTACAGCTGCTGGTGTACTTTTTGTACGAATACTGTACAATATCACCTAAATGTCGACACGTGGTATATTCAAATTTGCTTCCTTAATCCCCGGAGATGTCGCGATCTAATGTCATTCAGCCACGTGTCATCCAATGTGGCGATGACCAAAAACCGCCGAAATTCTCTTCCGCGATCTCAGCATTCATTCCGGCCGTTTGATTAAATGCAGATTTAATCGTAGCCGTAATAAATACCTGCGCGGTATTCGTTTGGCTATCGAAACAAATGCGTGGTACTAGTTTCTTGTCTGTACCCTAATCCGTACATTTACATAACCGAACCTATATATCCTGTAAATAGTTTCGTTAAATGAATTTGTCAACGTAGTAATGTTTAAGTATTTATCAAACAAAATACATTCTAACACTAGTCATAGACTAAATGGATAGAGCAACCCGCTATCGGCGGCTTTGACGGTCGGTAAGTACCAGGATCAAATCTTGTATCTGACAGTTTTACTTTTAGTAAACCACCTAATCTACTAACCGTATATCTCAGGATAGCATAGGCAGCCATGGCTCTAGCTTGATCTCCGACTTTCAGTGACTGCAACAAGTGTGGGAGTTGAAGAGAGAAGTTAGAGGCAGACTGCCTTGGCTTCTTTTCTGCATTTATTTTAGATGTAGAAAATACTAAACGAACCATCAATTTCTACATAGGGGAAGTGACAAGGTGAATGCACTGACTGCTGGTGGTGATTGTCGGAAGCGTGATGAGAGGAATGTTGGTGTCTGGCGAAAGTGTGATGAGAGGAAAAAATATAAAGATAAGCCTTATCGGAACTTCGGTGGAATGAGAGGAAGAGGAAAAGAATGGGGATCTTCGAAATGAGGGGTTTGCTTTTGTTTCTTTTGTAGGGAACCGGGTCACTATATGGGGGAATGCCTATGGAAAAAAATAAAATTTATAATGTGAATGAAGAGTAGTTGGTCGATGTCAACACTTTTGTTGGACGAAACACCAATATCAAATAATGCTTGATAGAATGCTTGAAAACCTGGGAAAAAAAAACAATAAGAAAATATCATACGGTTACTAACAATGCTAAATAAATAAGGTTTATACCAAAACAACATCATGACAAACCAATTAATAATTAAAAAAAATAAAACGTATGAATATAATTATAGATAAAAAAATATTGATGAAGCTCAAGAATATAAATTTATTAACAAAACAAGTTATAATGATATATACTTTAAATCCACCTTAATCGAATTCAAAATAAATCATACCTGAACCATCGACCATCGAAAAACGTCGACCGTCGACCAAAGCCACCATTTTCGCAATTTTTTTTTGGTCACTCGTTTTCGCCTCTGTGTTTGAAAGAAAATTACGAATAAGTCCTCTAGAACTATATGTGTTGGCCAAACCTAAACATGTGTGAGCTGTAATTTTATAGGCTCCATTCCCCCACAAAAATTGCAGATCCAAAAAATGATATCTAAATAGTGTCGACTCTAAGTTTATTCAAACCCAAATGACCGACACCGTGATGCAACTCTAGGACCTCCATTAGCTCTCAGGGTAAGCAACACACTAGAGCCCCTAGGATAACCCTAAGCTATTTGATTTTCCATAAGAATAAATGCCACCCTGACAGATAAAACCCATGACAAACTACACTCCAGTGAAGACAAGACTCCGTTGAGTCAATAGCAAAAAGAATCTCTCAATTTGCTCCCCTGAGCAGTAAGTTATGAAAGGTTAAAGTTGACCTTTTGTACAGGAGTTCTCTAGGAGAGAGGGGTCTACCTACCTAATTTTCAAAGTCCTAAATCCCTCTTTAAACCCTATACTACTAGAGTACGGCATCAATAAGATTACTGTGTCGTACAAAAAAGTACAGGTGCCGAAGTACTTTCTGTACGGCCATCGTACGACATGACCAAAATGTCGACGCCTGCCATATCCGAATTTGTTCTCGTATTCTCCGGAGATGCCGCAAGCCAATGTAATTGTGCCACGTGTCACTTAACGTGGCAATGACCGAAAACCGCTAAAGCGCCCATTTTGCAATCTGGGCATCTATCGCGGCCATTCGATCAAGATTGACTTTTAATTTTAGCCGTCAAAAATGATTGCGTGGTATTTGTTTCGACGTCGAAACAAATGCACGGTATTCGTTTCGTGGAGTATCGTACCCTGTATTAGATAAAATTGTATCTATGTCCGGAGAACGTGTTTGCGCCGTTAAATAAAATTGTCTACTTACACGTCTATGAATATTTATAAGACCCTATATACCTCAGCACTGATCCTAGACTAATAAGAAAAAGCTACGGGCTACTGCTTCACTTGACGGACAACATGTACCAGGACCAAATCCTGGGTCCGTCGAGTTCACTTTTGGTAAACCTACCAAACTACTACTTGTCTCTCACTGGACAGCATGGGCAGCCATGGTTCTAGCTTCCTCTCCAACCTTCAATGACTGCGATAAGTGTGGGAGTTGGAGAGAGGAGTTATAGGCACACTACCTTTGCTTCTTTTTTGCTCCTTATCTTTACATGTTTTAAACCTAGAAAATACAAATAAAAACCTTTAGTTTCTACTCCTGACAGTAAAAACCCCAATACAACTTCACCCCTATGAAATAAGACTTTCTGTGTGCTCAGTTCTCCCACAGAATGCATAGTTATAACATGAGTATTTGGATAGATTCTCCCACTTTGACTTTCCCTTATAAATGCAACCACCCTGGCAAGCAAAACTATGACCTACACCCCTTTGTAGCCTAGACTCTCTTGAGTCCGCAGGAAAAAGAATCACTAAAAATGGTCAACTGAGTGAGTTGTAATTCAATGGCAAAGTTTACCAATTTATACTGATGCACTGTGGGAGAGAGGCGACTACCTACTATTTTTCTAAGTCCTAAACCCCTATCTAAACCCTCTAATAGTGAAGTACGCACCAATCACAAGACTGTATCGTACATAAAAGTACAGGTGTCGGAGTACTTTTTATACGGCATTTGTATGACATGTCCATTCCGGTGAGATCTATCACATCCGAACTTGTTATCTTGCGCTCCGGAGATCCGTAAACCCGTATGATGTTGCCACATGTCATCGGGAGTGGCGGCGTCCGAAAAACGCCAAAACGCCCTTTCCGCGATATCGGCTCCTACCACGACCGTTCGATGAATACCGAATTTTAATACATGCTGTCGAAATAAATGTATCGCACATTTGTTTCGTGCGATACCTCAAGTTGTACTAAACTTAATTGTGTGTATGTGCTTACAATCTGTTTGTTCCGTTAAATGGATTACCCTATGTGTACATCTTTAAACAACCATCGTGCCTTATATAATACAACACTACTCCTAGACTTATAGGACAAAGCTAACAGCTACTGGTAACTTTGACGGACGATAGGTACCAAGATAAAATCTTGGGTCCGTCAAGGCTTTTTTGGTAAACCAACCAAAATCTGCAGCTTGTCTTTCTTTTTGGACAGCATAACCAGCTATTGCTCTAGATGCCCCTCCAAATTTCAATGACTACAACAAGTGTGGGGGTTTGGAGAGTGGAGCGACAAAGAGGTTGCCTTGGGTGACTTCCTCCTTATTATTTTTCCTATTCAGACCTAGAAAAAACATAAATTGGAACACTCCCTCTAAAAGGACAAGAAATATAAGCACCACAATCCACCACGATGCACAGCGGAAAGCTTCCAAGGATCTTCCCGTAGCAACAGCAGGCGCACACAGCAGTTAACAGTCAAGGTTGCGCTTTATTACTCAAAGGAAGATTACAATATCCAGCGCTCGCTGCGAAGGTCTACTCAAAGAGTCCCCCTCGTACTACGCCTGTCTCACTATTTAAACTAACTAATTGCTAGTCAACCCATTACTGTACAAATGTACAGGTGGACCTTCGCGGTCAACCGCGATCTATCCATAATATTCTTCTACAACTATATGGTAAAATCTACATTCTGCGGCGTTGCTATACTGCTACGCTGCGTTGCTATGATGCGCTACGTTATTCTACTAAGTTGTTATGCTGTTATGCTGCGCTAATCTGGAATCGCAGCTGCGCTGCTCTGCAACTGCAACTATAGCTGCCTACTTTCTAGCCACTAAGTGCTCAACCCTGTAACCCTGTTACAATGCCTCCCACTAAGGATTCAGCGTCCCGCTGAACTTTGCTTACTCAGGGTACTATAATTTCCGAAGTATGCCGTATGTTTCCTCACGGTACTCTTCGAATTCCTTTTGTACGGCGTCAAGTTGATTTTGGAGATGCTCACAACTCGTCTCCAACAGCGCTATATGATGGTCCGCTGCTGCCAAGTGTCTCCGAGTGATTCGCTCCCAAACCTGATCCTCCCCTTCCTCCGGTACCTTTGCTGGTGCCTCAGGTTGCAACGGAATGGTTGCCGATAAAGGTTTTTCAGGTGCCGGGGTTTTTCGGGTTCCTCGGCTTGTTGTGCCCTATATGCTACCCCCTCTGCCGGTTCCCACCGCGGTACTTTCCTTAATTTGAAAGAGACGTGTTTCCTGGCTGCTCGAGCCCGCTGTAGAACGTTCTTCCGGGCCAACTTGAGTGCCCGTACCTCGGGTGTAACCTCCGCCCGAGAGATGATGTCATGCAGACGAACATCCCACGGGTGGTAACGGCGTAGTAACCCGGGAACGTGCACCCTGTACCGATAGTGCTCTTCAACTACCTCCACAAATGGCAGGACATGAGGGTTTAGTTGTACGTAGCCCTTATGGTTGTTCCCCAGGTCCTTTGTCCTCATGAAATTCCAAGCTTGGTGTGACGGCACGTCGGCACGGAGATAGATAGGGTCCCCAGGTTTTCGTGTGCGCCACGTTGCAGGCCACTTCGAAGGGTCCCAATACAGGCGCTTGGTGAAGCTGAAAGTAGGGTCCCGATGCCGAGTGTCCATAGGAGATGGAAAGAGATAATCGGGGATTTCTTATTCCTTCTCGCTTTCCTTGTCCTTGTCCCCTCTTTCCTTTCCGAGGAGAAACACCTCGTCACCACTAGGGTATTGTGCTTCCGCCTTCTTCTTCGAGCTTTCCGAGGACTCCTCGTCGGCGGTGCTCTCCTTATTAGGGTCCCTCATCACCTCCAGATCGGAGGACCGCTCCTCATTTTGTGGGGGTGTCGGTTCTCGTTCCGGCTCCTCCGCATCCGAAATCACATGGTCTTCCTCATCCTCTTGATCCCTTTCCTGGATTGGGTTGTACTCGGGGTCTTGTGAATTTTCTGACCCCTCTCCTCCGCTGGTCTCCGCTGAGCCTGCCCCATTACTAGTTGTCTCCTGTGGTTCAGGGACTGCCTCTACCTCCTTCCTCCTGTATGCCTCTACCATGGCTTTTGTCGCCTCTAACAATTTATTCGGGCGGGGTATATCTTCTCGCCCTACTCGTACAAGTCTCCGTCTTTTTGGCGGTGGAGAAGACGACGATGCCATGGGTGTTGTGGCGTCGGATAATTTGTGGTAGTGCGAGAAGGGAGGGTAAGTTGGCTGTGCAGAGTGAAGCACTCTCTAAGGTGCCTGAACTAGGTTGGGCCCGAGGGCGGATGGCGGCTTTATTACAGGGGGTTGAGGGTTTCACGTTTGTACTCTGTGAAGCGTTGCAGTGTGCGAGGGTATCGCAGCGTCCAATATTTATAAAACTGCGCTGCTGCGGCGAAACCAAGGGTTCGTTGTCACCAATGTGGTGGAACACAATTGCGGCGTTGCGCTTTCCTGTCAACGCAGCGGTGGCGCTGCGTTCCTCTGATGGTACCGTATCCATGTTGCGCTGCGGTGGTTGCGCCGCTGTATCACCGAAGTGAGGTAACCTCTTCGCTGCGTTTCTTAGCCGCGTCCCTAATATAATTACGATGGTTGCCACATTGCGCTTCGTTCCTTTACCGCGGCCGCTGCGATTGCCCCTCCGGTGGAGGTGAGTGTCCTCACTCATCTGAAACCAACGCAGCAACGCAGGAGAATGCAAATCCTTCTCGTTCACCCAAGAGTCGTCCTCAGCGCCGTAACCCTTCCAACGCACCAGATACTGGTTGGCGTTGGAATGGTGAGAGCGACGCGACTGAAGTATCTCTTCCACCTCATACTCGTCCGAGGTACCGTGAACGGGGGGCAAAGGAATAGTTTGCCGTCGATTAGGGAACATCGAATCTGGGTTTTTGAATGGTTTAAGCAGGGAAACATGGAAGACATTGTGGATATACCACTCCGTCGGAATATCCAACTTATAAGCCACCTCTCCCACACGTGACAGCACCGTGAATGGGCGTGTGAATTTGGTGCCAATTTCTTAGAGAGGGCGCCCGGTAAGGAGAGGTTTGCCATATTGAGGCGAACTTTATCACCCACGCGAAAGACGGTTTCCTTTTGGTGAGAATCGGCTTGCGACTTTTAACGATCCTTTGCCAGTTGGAGCGCCTTCGCCGCCTTTTCCAAGTTCCCTTACAACGTTGCGGCAAAATCCAGAGTTGCCGGCGTAGGGCAGTCCGCGACCAATAAGTTTTGGGGAAGAGTGGGTTGGCGTCCATTGAGGGAGAATGGCGTAGCATTCGTGGACAAGTGCACCGCACTGTTGTACGCCACCTCAATCGCTGTTAGATGGTTTACCCGGTCTGTTTGGTGCACTGAAACATAAGCCCGTAACGCCTCCTCCAATGTCCGATTCACCCTTTCCGTTTGACCATCCGTTTGAGGGTGGTAAGTTGTGGACATCGCCAGTTGCGTTCCACATAGCTCAAACAGACCCCTCCAAAAGTGACTCACAAATTCCTGATCCAGGTCACTGACGATCCTCTTTGGGAGTCCGTGATGGCGGAATGCCTCCAGAAAGAATAAGACTGCCACATCTCGCGTTGTGGCTATGGGTGTCGTGGGTAAGAAATGAGCCATTTTTGTCAGGTAATCCACGACGACGAAAATAGAGTCATAACCTTCCCTGGATAACAGGAGAGCAACGATGAAGTTCATCGAAATCGCCTCCTAAGGAACAGATGGTATCGGAAGTGGTTGTAACAGACACTGGTGACCCGATTCCGCTTTGTTTCTGTTACAAGAGTCACATTTCCGGACATACTCCGCTATGTCCTGAGTCATGTTTGGCCAATAATACGCCTCAGGGACACGTGCGGTTGTTTTTTCCTTGCGGAAGTGTCCTCTGAGTGGTTCATCATGACTTAATTTCAGTATCGAATGGCGTAGCTCTTGGTTTGTCGGGACGTAAAGTCTCGTTGTTTGACTTGGTCTGTATCACCACATACCATTGGCGGTCTAACCAATAACTTCCGTTTTATCAGTTCTCTTAATGTCTCGTCGTCGTCATAAGCTGCCTTGATTCTACTTAGCCACTGCTCGTCCACTTCCACCGTACTGGTGATTGCGCTAAGTTTCGGATCTTGCGCTGTGGCCACCGTTGCGGAGTTCTTCTTCACAGAGCTAACGTCGACATACGGCGATGTGTGCGATCGTTGCTCCGCCACTGGAGCAGCGACTCCGAGTCGTCTCGACAGCGCAACTGTCGGATTCGTCTTGCCCGACTTGTATTCAATGACAAGTTCCGCCCCGAAGGTCTGGAGAAACGTCATCCAGCGCACTTGTTTCTTGGACAATTTCGGCTGTGTTTGCATGTACTATAGGACGTGGTGATCCGTGATAACTATGATCCGCTTCCCCTGAACGTAACATTTCCAGCCTCTAGCGCATTGATTATCGCAATTGTCAACTTTTCATGGGTGGCCCAGTTAAGCTCGGCTGCCTTTAGTTTTCGACTGTCGTAGGCAATGGGTTGTAGGCCTTTTCCGTGATCCTGCATAAAGATCGCTCCAATAGCCGTATCGTTGGTGTCTGTAATTATCGTCCAAGGTAAGTCCGGGTCGGGAACAGCTTGTTGATGTTTGTGTTTTTTCTAGGTCTGTAATAGGATAGAAAAAGGCAGAGGCAGTCTGCCTCTAACTCCCCTCTCCAAGCCCCCACACTTGTTGTTGTCACTGAAGGCTGGATAGGGAGCTAGAGCCATGGCTGCCTAAGCTCTCTAGTGAAGACATGAGGTAAATTAGGTAGACTTACCAAAAGAAATTTGACGAACGCCAAAATTGATCCTAGTACCTGCCGTCCGTCAAATCACGTACAGTCGGATACTTTAACCATTTAGTCTAGCGCTAATTTTAAGATATATAGGGTTTGATAATTATTTATTTAGTTACACGTAGATTTGTTCATTTAACTAGAAATAAAAACGTAGTGCATAGATACAGTTATAAATAGTACGGAGTACGGTTTAACGTATATGAAATGGATACCGGCATTTGTTTCGAACGCGAAACAAATATCGCGCACGTATTTATGACGGCTAGGATCGAAAACTTGTTTTGATCGGATAGCCAAAAAAGGATGCCGAGATCGCGGAAGAAGATTTTGGCGGTTTGCGGTCATCGCCACATAGGATGACACGTGGCAAAATGACATTAGATCGTGGCATCTCCGAGGATTACGTGAACAAATCTGGAGATGACATGTGTCGACATTTTGGCCATGTCGTACAATGGCCGTACAGAAAGTACATCAGCACCTGTACTTTTATGTACGACAAAGTATTTTGATTGGTGCCGTACGTCAATAGATAGAGTCTTAGAGGAGAGATAAGACTTAGAAAATTTCGAGTAGGTAGTCGCCTCTCCCACAGAGCATCTTGTATAAATGGCTAACTATGGGCAGCCATAACGATCAATTTAATTGACCATTTTCAGTGATTCTTTTTGCTGCAGACTCAGGGGTGTCCAGGCTACACAGGGGTGTAGTCGGTCATAGGTTTTGTCTGCCAAGGTGGCTGTATTTCTAAGGGAAAGTCAAAGTGGGTGAATGTGTCCAAATCTCATATTCTAACTTTGCATTCTGTGGTGGAACTGAGCACACAGAAAGTGTTATTTCACAGGGGTGAATCTATATTGGGGTTCTGACTGTCAAAGGGTCAGTCATTTGGGTTAATATCAAGTTTGGAGTCGGCACTATCTAGATTAGCTTCTTTGGATCTGCCTTCTTTGAGGGCCAATAGAGGTCTCAGAGTTTCACAGCTAACACGGGAGCGGTAACCAACCGTTCCTTTACCGTGTTAAAAGCTGCCCCTTGCACCAATTTACACTCGTAGGGCACGTCATTCTTAAGTAATTCCGTGAGTGGTGCAACGATTTTCGCGAAACCTTTGACAAATCGTCGATAATAAGAGCATAATCCCAGAAAGCTCCGTAACTCTGTAATGTTCAACGGCTGCGGCCACTCTTTCACAGCCCTCGTTTTGTTCGGATCCACTGCGATTCCGTCCCGCCTCACCACATGGCCCAAAAAATCAATTTTCTCCTTCAAGAAGTCACATTTGCTCCTCTTTGCGTACAACTTATTTTCCCGAAGGACTTGTAGGACAGTTCGTAGGTGCTTCATGTGTTCCTCCAACGTTCGGCTATACACCAAGATGTCGTCTAAAAAGACGATTACAAATGCGTCCAAATATTGTCGAAAGATGGAGTTCATCAGATGCATAAAAGTCGTCAGCGCATTAGATAACCGAAACGGCAATACCCGAAACTGGAAATGACCATACCGAGTTCTAAACGCTGTCTTTTCCACATCCTCGTCAGCAATTCTAATCTGGTGATAGCTGCTCCGCATATCTATCTTTGAGAAATATTCGGCACCTCGAAGTCGGTCTAACAATTCGTCTATTCTCGGTAAAGGGTACGCATTCTTGATCGTTAACTTGTTTAGCGCTCGGTAGTCCACACACATACGAAAACCTCCATCTTTTTATTCACGAAAAAAACGGGGGCTCCATACGGTGACTTGCTCGGTTCTATTGCTCCGGCTTCGACCAAATCCGCGAGTTGCTTTTTGAGTTCGTCTAATTCGGTGTAACTCATATTGTACATCCGATTAGCCGGGGGTACCGCTCCGGGAACAAGTTCTATCTTGTGGTCTACTTCGCGCTTCGGAGGTAAGCCCTCGGGGAGCTTCGGGGGTAAAACATCTACATACTCCTCGAGAAGTTTTGTTACTACTTCCGGACCTCGTCGGCAGTCTTTCCAGTGTCGCCACTTTCTTTTGAGTCGAAGTCGGAATCCTTCTTCTTCCATTCTTCCGGAATCTCCTCCTTCGCCTCCTCCATGGGCTGGACGACCGCTACACTAATAGTTTCCCCTTTTCTGAGTGCCCTTTTAAGCTGTAAAGACGAAAGTAGGCGTCCCTCTTCTGATCCTTTACCAGCCGCTCCCGCTTTTACCTCAAACTCTTCTTCGCCCTTCTTCACTCTCATGGCCCCACTTCTCCAATCGATCGTCGGATTCCATTTTTGCAGCCACAGCTTTCCCAAGATTACCTCATGGTCTCCAAGAGGTAATACATAAAGAGTGTCGTACCATCGGAATCTCCCGATGCCGACGCGTAACCTCAAAGTACGATGGGAAATGGATAAGGAACTTTCGTCTACCAACTGCACCGACTGCTGATTCGTAAGCACCACGAGAGGAAGCTTCAACTTTTTCACCGTCGCCTCGTTGATGAAATTTCCCGATGCTCCGGAGTCCACCATGAAGCTCGTTGCACACCCTCCAATTTGACCCCTAAATATCAAAGGGTCTCCTCCTTCACCGACTAACCTCATGACGTTAAGTTTCCCCTTTCTTGCATTTTTTCCGTTTCGGACATTCACGGGCCATATGGTCCGAGGAACCCCACTAGAAGCATAAGCCATTTTGCCTCCTTCGTTGGAGCTCATCTCGGGATAAGTTGTTGGCCTTAGTCTTGATAGTTTTCTTCTTTTTCCGCAGTACGTTGACCTCCTCTTTATCCTCATCAATTGCTCCGAGCTCTATGGGAGTTGGACCATCGTCTCGACGACCCCCTCCACCGCTACTCGACCCAAAATGATGAGGTCATCGGAAGGTGAAGTCGGCTGAATCAGTCCGCTCAACAAAATGAATGATTGCTGAGAGACTAGGAGTTGTGCTTTCCCGAGCGAGCCATTGTTCCGCATCCCTACGAATGGAGGATTTGAGCCCCTTCACATAGCGATCCACAGCCTCATCCTCTGTCATCGTAGGTATTTGAACCTTACACTCCAAAAATCGTTGCGTAAACTCCAACACCAAATTTCGTTGCTTCAGCACTACGATCTTATCTCGTGCAGCCTTAACCGTATTAACAGGCTGCCAGGCGTCTCGGAGGAATTGAACAAAGAGAGCCCAAACGGTCAATATCTCATCACTCTCCACCAATGTCCTCCACCATGCACCCGCTGCCCCCTTAAGAAAACCACCCGCGTAGTGAATCTTCTCTCGGTCCGACAGGCTAAGAAAATTCTCGAGATAATTCGCAACAGAGAATAGCCACGTATCCAAGTTCTTGAGTCTTGCGGGGTCAAACTCGTTGCGAAGTCGTAATTTCGATCTCTTCGAGTCCCTCTCCATGCGTCCATGAGGTCGCTCACCAAGACGAGATTCCAAAGTTGCGACGGTGTTGCTCAGCTGTGCGTTCTGTAATCTCACGCTTTCTAACTCCCTGAGAACTTGCGAGAACATTTCTGTAGTGGATACGCCGTGTTCGTCCATGCTGTCGAGTCACGGGGAATAGCTCTGATACCAGTGTAAAAGGGATAAGAATTATAGGCACCACAATACATCATAATGCACAGTGGAAAGCTCGAAGGATCCTCCCGTAACAACAGCAGGTGCACACAGCAGTGACAGACAAGATGGCGTTTTATTACCCAAGAGAGGATTACAAGATTCAGCGCTTGCTGGGAGGGTCTACTCAAAGAGTCTCTCTTGTACTACGTCTGTCTCATTATTTAAACTTACTAACTGTTACTCAACCGAATACTGTACAAATGTACATGTGGACCTTCGCGGTCAACCGAGATCTATCCATAATATTCTTCGATAACTATATGGTAAAATCTACATTCTGCGGCGTTGCTATACTGCTACGCTGTGTTGCTATGCTGCGCTACGTTATTCTACTAAGTTGTTATGCTGCTATGCTGCGCTAATCTGAAAATCGCAGCTGCGCTGGCAGCCTACTTTCTAGCCACTAAGTGCTCAACCCTCTAACCCTGTTACAGTTGCGGTATTTCCCGTCGCTAGACGGTAAAGGACCATCTCAATTTGTCGGATTACATCATGCTTCCTATTTGGGATGTTTACAAAACACGGCGCAGGGTCAGTCTCCATCCGATGCCCTATTTCTTCAGCCAAATAATGTACTAGGTGTTTGGGAAGGCGGAAAAGTTCTCTATATCTGCCATTATCATACTCATGAAGGAGTGTCATGGAGAAATGTAAACTCTGAGGTCGAATGTAGTACTCTCTGTTAGTCCTCCGTCGTCTATGTCTGCAAAGCAGCATACTAAAACTCTCGACCAGATTTCCAAAGATTTGAGAAGCTGCCATGATGTTCCTTTGAACAGGGAAATCATGATGGTTAAAATGATAATTTCCTCCTCGGACTGGTCATCCTCATGTTCATTAAGTAGGATAAGCATGGCCAGCAACTGCTCCATTTTGAAGAAATCAAGGGAAATTGAAGCCTTGCGATGCTGCTGCGAAGGTTTTAGGTCAAAGACATGCGATTAGGAGAGAGCCATGGTAATATTTTAGAGAATACTCTCCTCCCTGTAACATGACCAAACCGTACATTTTGTACATCATCGTACATTACGTACGACGTCGTTTGGTACACATTTTGCGTTATCAACTTCCTGCGTAAGATTCTAAATAGATTCGCACGATCAGAATAGCATCTTACGTGGACCCAACCAGCATGTGCCACGCGAATAAGTGTCGGTTACTGACCCGACACAATGGAACGGTCCCGTCAGTAAACGAATTTTTGACGTTTACTGAAAGCGCCTAATGGAACAACGCTCTAAGTCCTTTTATTTGTTTTTTTAACCCGTATTTGGGTTTAGCTGAAGCTATGAATTTTCTACCATTTGAAATTTTCCATTTGCTTTGGATTTTTTTTGAAATTTAACTTTTTCCAAAAGAAAATCGCACGTTTCAAATAATCATTATCTGAAGTTCAAGTACTCTATTGTTACGGAAAATTAAGAGTACGATATCAACAGATGCGCCATGGAAAGGGCGTCACTAGTACAACACTAATCGTTGTTAGTTGTTAAAGTTTTATTCGCCAACTTTGATCATATTTTCTCTGTGCACACTTGTCAGATTGTCAATCCGATGGTTGCTATTGAAATCCAAGATCCTCACCATCTTATTGGCGGTCTCTGATTGACAACCCGATAAGTGTACACGGAGAAAGGATGTTTTAAGTGGCTAAAAAAGAATTCACACTAATAACGACTACTGTACCGGTGTAGCCTTGCAGGCAATCGCTTTTCACGTTTAATGCGTAAATCAAACGTAGAGATCTACCATCATCTATTTTACTAAGCGCAAAGCAACCACGTTTCAGTGATTTTTCCTCGGTTTTGATTCGATGCTTGAGTCCGGCCAATCAGTTTTTCTACTGCCGCCGTCGCCCTGAGTTTCACAATTCTTCCGACGTTAAGGAAAGGGTTGCGGAGCATACTTTTTATTTTCCAGGCAATTGGGTTTTTTATTTGTCGCCGATTTCGTGACTCAGTGATTCTACCGACGTTTGTGATTTGTGTTGTTTTGAAAAGTCAGTTTCGTGCGTACGAGACAGTTTGCCCGTAACTGCTAATTGGATTTAATATGGAGGTTTGAATAGATTCACGGATTGGGGGAGCGAACGGATTGATATAATTAAAGTGACGTAAAAGACTCATTGAGTGGTGTGAACAAGCTGTGACAAATGGACGGCGGATCGCGAAGCGATCCGATGTAAAATAAACGGAATGTTGGAATAGGCGCCGCCAGTACTGCGGAGCTGCGACGTAGTTAAGTCAACGTAGCTGCAGCTATTAGTATGATCCGTACGGACAAGCGCAGCCAGCATAGCCAGCGCAGCCAGCGCAGCCAGCACAGCCAGTGCAGCTAGCGCAGCTGCGGATAATATGACTATGATAGATCTCGAGTAATGATGATTGTACGGTAGTGGTAGCTTAGTAGTTGCTTAGTGGTAGCTTGGTTTCTGACATACGAAGAGTGCGGTGTAAACATTTTGTAAAACAAAGGTTTGTCCTTTTGACTAATTAGTTTATTAGGATAGATACAGTACGGCTGGTATGCCTCCGTACTCTGAGTTTAACTTGCAGGACTTAGATTATTTTATGTATCGCAGTCAAGTTTATCAAAGCAATGGCAAACTGTTTTCTGCATCTTTGACCTGTTGGTGTGATCACTCTGTTTGGTTCTTTCATGTGAAACTTTGTGGAGTTATTCTATGATATAGAATATATATGTGTGTGAAGTTTCATTGTATTCCAGTATCTCTGTAAGATTTTGTGAGCAGTCTAAGTGGTTAGTTTGTGAAGCTGTCAGCTGTTTTTGTGAAACTCTGGAGCCTATATCTTCTAGATTCCTTGGTGGATTTAGCTGTAACTTTAGGAGTTTATAGTGTATATGGTATACTGCCTATTGGAGCAGTTTGAGGTGATTCTGTTCAGTTTGGAGTAATCTGGGCTGTCTGAATCACAGCTGTTTTTGAGGTAGTCTGTGGGTGTTTCCGTGACTAATCCATGGCTGAAATAGGCTATGGACAACAGGTTATGGGCCCACACCCATGGCTACCTATATTTGATGGATCAAAATATCACTACTGGAAGTGTGCGCTTGAGAGCTACTTCGAGATGATGGAGCTAATGGATGTGATGGACAGTACCTTGGCAAAACATCAAATGAATGGAAAAGGAAAAATCATGAGTTTCTAAGGGTTATGAAGAACTCCTTGACTGAGGATTTGGTAATGTCATACCTAAGTTTTAAAAGGGCAACTGAATTATGGAAGAGCTTAAAATGTATGTATGCAAAGACGTCTTTATATCATTGGCTTAGTAGTGTTACCAAAATAGTTGAACACAAGTATGTAGGAGGTAGTATGGAGAAACACTGTATTGACTTACAAGTATTATTTGCAGAAAATGATTTGGCAGGGGGAAACTTTACAGATGCTCAACAAGCTATCTTGTTAATGAGAAGTCTACCTAAAGAATATAAGAGTGCACTAGATCGATTGACTTTAATTGATAAAAATGATTGGAGTATAACTGTAGCTAGACGAGTTATTCTAGATGAAGAGGCTAATAGAAAGGTTTTATCAAGTGAAAGGAATATAAAGGAATCTAAGTCTCAGTTTCAGAAATTTAAAGGTAATAGTGAGTTCGGAGATCGGCCAAAGAATTGTTTTTACTGTAATGATTTAGGACATACCTTCAGGGTATGTCAATCGTATAAAAGTGCATGTGTTACAGGGAATTTCAGAGATGGATGGGACAACACCCTAGTTCGAACCCAAACAAGAAAAGAATCAAGTGCTTTCGTGAGTGAGAGACAAGACTCGACAAATGACAAAAGGCATACACCGTGTGTTGACGAATTTATGTATTTACCGACCTTATGTGGTGTTTGGAATAGAGTAAAGGAAGAGGTGACAGAAAAGGATTTAATGTCTGTCCCTTTTCCCGACGTCAGATTGGTGAGTAACAAAGAGTTACAGGAGGAAGAGTTGTTTGAAGTAAGAGAAATTAGAGGAAGTGAAGGTCACTTGGAAGTGGAAGCCGAAAAATACTTAAACATAAAGACTAATAAACTAAACCCAATTTTTCTAGAAGGACCGGGCAAAGATATGAAGAAAATTGGAATTAGGAATGAGGTGTATAATGTGGAAACTGGTGGAAGGAGTTATGTCACCGAAGATAGTGTGGTGAAGGACGACAGAGAGGAGGACACGATTTCTGACCTTATCAGATGACAAATCTGTGAGTGAAAATTGCTTACAAGAAAGTTTGTTGACTAAAGCAAGAGGAGTTGGGGGAAGAGATGGACACTTAGAAGCAGAAACTAGAAGTAAGGTGGCCATGAAAATTGGTGAACTAGGAGAAAAACAAAGAAAAACTGTTCAGAAAATTGGAGAGAGAAAAGAAGTTTGTGGGATTGAAAAATGTAATAGAAATGCAAAAGTTAAAAGAGTGCAGCTGAAAAGAAGAAGAATCAAAATTAAAATTTCTCAGATGAAAGAAGTTGATGGAAGTAGCAAATATATGAAGAAAAACATAAAGGTGAAACAGAAAACTAGTATTTGTGACTGTAAACGAGTAGAAAATTGTGACAGAAATGTAAACTTTCAAACAAGACAAAAGATCATGAAGAAAACAAAAAGAATATGTAATATTCAAAGGATCAAGGGTAGAAGAAAACATGCTCAGAAAGTGATCAAGAAAAGAGAGTGGGAGAAATGATTTTCTGGATAATATTTCTGAAGAATGTGAATTTAGAGAAATCTTAGTTTTGGAAAAAGTTATTTTACAGGCATGTCTTATAAAGACAACTTTGTTTGACATTCTATTTGTTTTTGGTTGGACTTTAGATTTGTATTCTTCCTTGTTGAGTTAGTTGAAAAAAAAAAAAAAAATTTATTTATGTATTTTTGAAGACGAAGGAGGTGGTGGAAGCCATGACTTGTTCACGAACGAAAATTTCGGGAGACATGGTAGAACGCAGCGAAAGCAGTGGAGAATCATCAGAAGAAGTTCGCGTCGCAAACAGCGACGCAGCATAGCGGCGCAGCAAAAGGAGTGGTGCCGTATGACACTTACACGCTGATTATTTTATTCCAGGTACAGGCAACTAAACATTCAGGGGTTATGCATTTATGGCGTAAGGGGAGTTATTACAGGACACTTTTTGCAAGAAGGCAGCAAGCGACTGGGAATTGGCAGAGGGCAGCATGAGCAATGGCGACGTCGGCAAAGCACTGGTGATGTGGTGTTTTTGCTAAATTTATTGTATGATGAACAATGGAGGTTGATACAAAATTTTGAATATTTAAATATTTTTTTTATTCTTTTGTTTATCCATTAGAGTGGAAACATTTGCATACAGCATGGACTAATGAGTCTAAAGCTTTAGGGAAGTGTAGAATTTGAAAGCTTTAGTCTCAGTAGATGAGGCTATGAGGAGGAAGTTAAAGGTGAAAAAGAGCAGCAGTTAGGACTGCGATGTCAAACTAGCGCAGAGTAGCAGCATAGCAGTACACGCTGCACTTTGTATTCATACTGCGCTGCGATGTCAAACTAGCGCAGCGTAGCAACATAGCATTACACGCTGCATATTTTTCTGGGTGCACGAAACTAAATTTTCGGGGGAGTGTTGTTTTGAAAAGTCAGTTTCGTGCGTACGAGACAGTTTGCCCGTAACTGCTAATTAGATTTAATATGGAGGTTTGAATAGATTCACGGATTGGGGGAGCAAACGGATTGATATAATTAAAGTGACGTAAAAGACTCATTGAGTGGTGTGAACAAGCAGTGACAAATGGACGGCGGATCGCGAAGCGATCCGATGTAAAATAAACGGAATGTTGGAATAGGCGGCGCCAATACTGCGGAGCTGCGACGCAGTTAAGTCAACATAGCTGCAACTATTAGTATGATCCGTACGGACAAGCGCAGCCAGCGCAGCTAGCGCAGCCAGCGCAGCTAGCGCAGCTGCGGATAATATGACTAGGATAGATCTCGAGTAATGTCGATTGTACGGTAGTGGTAGCTTAGTAGTTGCTTAGTGGTAGCTTGGTTTCTGACATACGAAGGGTGCGGTGTAAATATTCTGTAAAACAGAGGTTTGTCCTTTTGACTAATTAGTTTATTAGAGTAGATACAGTACGGCTGGTATGCCTCCGTACTCTGAGTATAACTTGCAGGACTTAGATTATTTTATGTATCGCAGTCAAGTTTATTAAAGCAATGGCAAACTGTTTTCTGCATCTTTGACCTGTTGGTGTGATCACTCTGTTTGGTGCTTTCATGTGAAACTTTGTGGAGTTATTCTATGATATAGAATATATATGTGTGTGAAGTTTCATTGTATTCCAGTATCTCTGTAAGATTCTGTGAGCAGTCTAAGTGGTTAGTTTGTGAAGCTGTCAGCTGTTTTTGTGAAACTCTGGAGCCTATATCTTCTAGATGCCTTGGTGGATTTAGCTGTAACTTTAGGAGTTTATAGTGTATATGGTATACTGCCTATTGGTGGAGTTTGAGGTGACTCTGTTTAGTTTGGAGTAATCTGTGCTGTCTGAAACACAGCTGTTTTTGAGGTAGTCGGTGGGTGTTTCCGTGAGTAATCCATGGCTGAAATAGGCTATGGACAACAATTTGTAGTGTTGGGAATCGAGGACCCTTTGCCGATATTCGATATATATCGAATTTCAGGTACCCGATAATCGATATATCGCTTCGATATATCGAAAACCAAATTATCGCGATATATCGGCGATATATCACCGATATATCGTATCGCCGATATATCGAGCCATAAAAAAAATGAAATTTCTATTTTATTTTTCAAACCCCCCCCCCCCCCACCCCCCCCACCCCGCCGCTCATCGCGGGGGGGGGGGGGGGGGGGGGGGGGGGGGGGGGTGGTAAATACCCTTACAATTTTCCGTACGATTGTCCGTACTATGATTGTACGGACACCCATTTTTGTGCGATATATATCGCGATAATTTATGTTGGTCCCAGTACGATATATCGAGGAATCTTCTCGATCGATATTTGATATATCGAATATCGCAATGATCGCGATATGAATTTACCCGATACCCAACACTAGTGATTTGCAATGGGAATACCGGGCAGTCATTTTTTTTTTCTTTTTTGCTCGTTGTACTATGTACTATCTGTTGTCCATAGCCATTTCTAGCCATGGATTCACCCTCGGAAGTACCACAGACTACCCTAAAAACAGCGTACTTTGGATAGACACAGAATTCAACAGAATTAACAAAACAAGCTGAAACTGAATTAACAGATATTATATAGGCTATAAAATAACCTCACAAAGTTTCAGATAAAAATAATAAACAGAGTGATCACATCATCTAGTCAAAGTTGCAGAAAAACAGTCTGCCAGAACTTTGATTAAACAGACTAACTTCACAATGAAGTAAAACACAGACCAGGCACACAATAGGCCTGAAAATCTGTGAAAATATAAACAATATAGAGAGGAACACACATGCAGAGTTTCAGACAATTCTGCCAACACATCTCAGAGAAATCCTCAGATAAAATTACCAAAAATCCCCATAAACAGTTTTTGGTCCAAAAAGTTCCTTAAGTCCAAAATGACGAAGTCCTACAAATATACACTAGAGCTCACTACTGAATGTACGGAGGCATACCAACCGTACGTAACCCGAATACTTCGTGACATGTCAAAATGAATAGATTTACACTAATACCTAATACACATAGGACAAAACATTGTTGCAAATATTTACAAACCTTACAAATTTCATCAAACGAATCTGGACCGTCCAATATAAATATCATGTGATGGACGCGATTTCGCGTCCCACTTAATTCCTTTTTCACGTCCTTTTAATTTTCCTCGTACATCTACTCCCCGAATCCGCAAACCATTCGAACCACCACATTAATTTCGTTAATTAAATACGCACGCGAACACGCGCACTCACGAAACGTCGTGTGTGCACGAAACCAACTTTTCAAAAACCAACACTCCCCCGAAAATTTAGTTTCGTGCGTCCATGGCGCCAGGTCATTAGCTGTCATCAATGTTACCAACTGTCACTCTTGCCTTCAGCTGCCTCCTCCATAAAAAACCGCCAAATGCCTCCGACTAATTTTTTTTTTTTTTTCTTGTTCCACCACTGCTTCCGTTGCCTCCATAAATCTTTCCACATTTTATAATAGTTTTTTTTTTTTTTTCCTCGATTACAAAAAAATAAAAAATCATTTCTACCATAATCTACACCTCAATTTTACTTTCCAAAATTCTGTCACAAGTCAAATTTCTACCAAAGTATCACACGAATATATCCCACTCAAATAACTTCTACCTTAACAAAACAAATTAAATTTCAAAATTTTTCTTTTTCCATTTAATAATCGGATCCCAAAATTTCCCATTAAAAATAAATAAATCAAAATCTATTTCCCCAAAACAAAATACCGAAATAGACCAAATTCCAACAAAAAAATCCCACATATTCCTCTAACTACCACAACAATTTCCAAAAATGAAAAACTTTTCAATTTTTCTAAATTTCTCAAACCCCTTACTGAATCCTTTAAAAACTCTATTTTCAACCAATTTCAAAACAAAAATGCTGAATTCGAGATTCCACAAATATAACCGAATGTTAAAGGTAGTTTCCTCAATAAAATTATTTTTCACGCCGTTTTCTTTTTACCACTTTTGGCACATGTTTTCTTCTACGGGTGGTCCTCTCAATTCTACTTCTTTTCTTCGTTTTCTTAATGAATTTTGGTATTTTCTCAATTTTTGCATTTTTATTTATTTTTCTCATATTATAGGGCTCTTTACTTACACCAATTTTCTGAACTTTTTTCTTCTCTCCTTCTCTAAATGAATCACACTCTTCATGCAAATTATTTTCAGTTTTTCCCGTTTCCACTTCCAAGTCACCTTCACTTCCTCCGACTATTCTTACTTCAAGAAATTCTTCCACTTGCGAATCTTTATCACTCACCAATCTGTCGTTGGAAGATGTGATAAAATCTGACTCATTTTCAGTCACCTCTTTCTCCACTCCATTTTCGGTGTCAAAAAATATTTCTTTTCCTTCCTCATGTTCCATATCTAGAGGAGCAACAATCGGCAAATATACAAATTCGTCAACGGGAAGGGTAACCCCTCGTTTAGGGGGTCGAACTCGATTGTCATCCCATCCTTTTCTGAAATTTCTTGTGACACATGCACTTTTATATACCGGACATACCCTGAAGGTATGCCCTAAAACATTACAATAAAAACAATTTTCTGATTTACAACTTTTTCTATTTTTCTGGAATTGTGGTTTAACATCTTGAAAATTCCCCCTATTCTTTAGAGCCTCTTTATCATCCTCTTCATCTAAAACAAATCTGATTGCTAAAGATAAATTCCAATCCTTTTTATCAACTTGGTTTAATCTATCAAAAGCACACCTATATTCCTTAGGTAATCCTTTCATTAACAAGAGAGCCTTTTGAACATTTGTAAAGTTTCCTCCCGCAATATCATTTTCTGCAAACAATCTTTGCAAACTAAGGCAATATTTCAACATGCTACCACCATCATATTTATATTCAAATATTTTTGTAGCACTAATCATCCAGTGATACACAGAAGTCTTTTGATAAGTGCATTCTAAAAACTTCCATAATTCAGCTACACTCTTCACATCAAGGTACATCATTACAAATTCCTTAGTCATAGATAGCTTGATAATCCTCAAGCTCTCCAGGTTTTTCTCCTCCCATTCAGCTGATGTTTCGACACATGTCCCATCCACCACATCCATAAGCTCCCTCAACTTGAAGTAGCTCTCCATAATACTCCTCCAACAATAATATTCAGTTCCATCAAATATGGGTAAGTAAGATTCATCCAATATGGGTAGCCATGGGCGTGGGCCCATAACCTGTTGTCCATAGCCATTTCTAGCCATGGATTCACCCTCGGAAGTACCACAGACTACCCTAAAAACAGCGTACTTTGGATAGACACAGAATTCAACAGAATTAACAAAACAAGCTGAAACTGAATTAACAGATATTATATAGGCTATAAAATAACCTCACAAAGTTTCAGATAAAAATAATAAACAGAGTGATCACATCATCTAGTCAAAGTTGCAGAAAAACAGTCTGCCAGAACTTTGATTAAACAGACTAACTTCACAATGAAGTAAAACACAGACCAGGCACACAATAGGCCTGAAAATCTGTGAAAATATAAACAATATAGAGAGGAACACACATGCAGAGTTTCAGACAATTCTGCCAACACATCTCAGAGAAATCCTCAGATAAAATTACCAAAAATCCCCATAAACAGTTTTTGGTCCAAAAAGTTCCTTAAGTCCAAAATGACGAAGTCCTACAAATATACACTAGAGCTCACTACTGAATGTACGGAGGCATACCAACCGTACGTAACCCGAATACTTCGTGACATGTCAAAATGAATAGATTTACACTAATACCTAATACACATAGGACAAAACATTGTTGCAAATATTTACAAACCTTACAAATTTCATCAAACGAATCTGGACCGTCCAATATAAATATCATGTGATGGACGCGATTTCGCGTCCCACTTAATTCCTTTTTCACGTCCTTTTAATTTTCCTCGTACATCTACTCCCCGAATCCGCAAACCATTCGAACCACCACATTAATTTCGTTAATTAAATACGCACGCGAACACGCGCACTCACGAAACGTCGTGTGTGCACGAAACCAACTTTTCAAAAACCAACACTATCGACCTCTCTTTTTAAGTATTGGATATTAAAGCACGTACCTACAGTGTGGTTAAAATATGTTAATGCGGCTTGCGCACCTTTAAGGTGACGGCAACTGCAATACACCGCGAATCGTATTTAGAGTTATGTACGCTAATGTCGTCACCCTTAATTTTGACTGTACCACCCTAAATCGAGTACATAATTCTAAATTATTTTTTACCTTATTTAAGGTACTTTTTGAATGAGCGTTTATAACTCTAATAGAGTGTCGTTTTAAATCATGTGTCGTACGGTCGTTGTCTGACCGTGCAAAACTGTACTTTATGAAGTAAAAAAGTACAAGTAATGATTTAATACAGGCCGTTATCATGTATCTGCGTTAACAAACCGCGTAATTCAAACGTCATCATGACGTGAAATTGTACGTTTTATCAGATTCTGTCCGAATACCTAATTTACAGTAGATATATTCAGCGCCCAAATTTACGCCCAAATTAGAGTTATTGATTAATTAGAGTAATTTTTTTTTGAAAGTGGTCGATTACCCAAAATAGAGTTAAAACTCTAATTATTTTTTTTCGTTTTTTTACTCTAATTATTTCTTTACTCTAATTACGATTCGCGGTGTACAGTACACCGTGAATCGCTATTACTGTAGCGTTCATGACTCTAATTGAGGTACCCTGTTTATTTCGGCATATTCTCAAATAAAATTAATGATTCTAAATGTTTCTAAATGTTATTTGAGGTACCCTATTAAATAGGGTTTATAACTCTAATATGGTGCCATTTTAAATAGGGAGGTGTACGGACTGTCAAAGCCGTACTTTTTTGTACTTTTTCAAGTTGAAAAGTACAAAAAAAATATTCACGATGTCCTGTAGTCGAGCTAACATGTAATTGCATAAATGTTTTCCGGCATACGCGGATGTCAAAAAAACGCGACGGCGTACGGTTTGAGCAATTTTGTACATGCACATATTTTAGTCTGGATATATTATGCGCCGAATTTTTTTACAAACCAGTTTACAAATTAGAGTTAATGATACATTAGAATAAAATTTTTTTTGGAAAAAACTGAAATTCCCAATTAGCGTAAATAACGCTTATTGTTTCATTAAGCTACCTATTTCATTACGCTAATAGCGATTCACGGTGTACACCGCGAATCGTAATTAGAGTAAAGAAAAAATTACAGTAAAAAAAGAGAAAAAAAATAATAAGAGTTATGAACTCTACACCGCGAATCGTAATTAGAGTAATGAAAAAATTAGAGTAAAAAAACCAAAAAAAACAATTAGAGTAATGAACTCTATTTTATGTGATAGAACTTTTTCACAGTCGAAGTTTACTCTAATTTATTTAAGTACTCTATATTAGGTTTTGTCGGCAATAATTATCCACGCTGAAATTATGAACACTAAATTACGTAGGAGTACAAAATCTGTCATTCCGTATAGTTTTGACGTCATTATGACGTTAGGACTATTTGTTGCGCTGAATGTCTGTTAATGTTCACACTGACTACGATGCTGTCGACAGACGAGAGTTATGCAAACGGCTTTTTTTCGATGTGATTGATTTTTCGTTTAGTCCGATTTCACGTGCGAGCGCGATTCTATTAAATCATTATTTGTACCTTTTAACTTCAAAAAGTACAATTTTGCACGGTCGAACGTCGTCCGTACTTTACACTATTTAAAACGAACCTATATTACAATTCTGTTACGCTAATTAAACTTACCTAAATTAGAATAATGAAAAAATTAGAATCGTATACTCTATTTGATGTCATAGAGTCGAAATTTCGAGCGACCGAATTAGAGTAATTTACTCTAATTACGATTCGCGGTGTACTTTGTGTGATAGAACATTTTCAAAAAGGAATTCACTCTAATTTATTTAAGTATTCTAATTTGACGCGCTGAATATCTCAACTGTAAATTAGGTATTAGTACAGAATCTGACAAAATGTACAGTTTATCGTCACTATGACGCTTGCACTATGTGGTTAGGTATTCGTACAGAATTTGACGAAATGTACAGTTTATTGTCACTATGACGTTTCACTATGTGGTTTGTTAAAATGCAGTTACATGATAACGCCCTGTATTAAATCATTATTTGTACTTTTTACTTAATAAAGTACAATTTTGCACGGTCAGACATCGACCATACGCCACACTATTTAAAACGGCACTGCATTAGAGTTATTAACGCTCATTCAAAAAGTACCTTAAATTGTATAATGAAAAATTTAGAATCATTCTCTATTTAACGTGATAGAGTCGAAATTTAGGGCGACCGAATTAGCGTTATTTACTCTAATTACGATTCGCGGTGTACAGTACACCGTGAATCGTTATTACTCATTAGTACACCGTGAATCGCTATTAGCGTGTTGGTCGCTAATTGAGGTACCCTGTTTTTTGGGGCAAATTCTCAAATAGAATTAGACATTCTAAATGTTCCTACACGTTATTTGAGGTGTTCCATAAAATAGGATTCATGACTCTAATATAGTGCCATCGTAAATAGTGTGGTGTACGGTCTGTCAGAGACGTACTTTTTGTACTTTTTCAAGTAGAAAAGTACAGAAAAGATATTCACGCTGTCAAGGAGTCGCGCTAACATGTAATTGCGTAAATATTTTCCGGCATTCGCGGATGTCAAAAAAACGCGACGGCGTACGATTTGAACAATTTCGTACATGCACATATTTTAGTGTGGATATATTCTGCACCGAAAATTTTTACAAAGCAGTTTGCAAATTAGAGTATACGAAAATTAGAATAAAAATTATTTCCAAAAAAAACGACATTCCCAATTAGCGTAAATAACGCTAATTGTTTCATTACGCTATCTATTTCATTACGCTAATAGCGATTCACGGTGTAGTGTTGGGTATCGAGGACCTTTTGCCGATATTCGATATATATCGAATTTCAAGTACCCGATAATCGATATATCGAAAACCAAATCATCGCGATATATCGCCAAAATATTGTATCGCCGATATATCGAACCATAAAAAAATAAAAAATTTCATTTTTTTTTTCAAACCCCCCCCCCCCGCGCGCTCAGTGGGGGGGGGGGGGTAAATATCCTTACAATTTTCCATACTATGACTGTACGGACACCCATTTTTTGCAATATATATCACGATAATTTATGTTGGTCCCGGTACGATATATCGAGGAATCTCTTCGATCGATATTCGATATATCGAATATCGAAATATCGCGATATGAATTTATCCGATACCCAACACTACACCGCGCATCGTAATTAGAGTAAATTACTCTAATTCGGTCGCTCGAAATTTCGACTCTATCGCATGAAATAGAGTAAACGATTCTATTTTTTTCATTATTCTATTTAAGGTACGGTTTAATTAGCGTTTTAAATTCTAATATATGTTCACTTTAAATAGTGTGGAATACGGACGACGTCCGACCGTGCAAAATTGTAATTTTTAAGTGAAAAAGTACATTTGATGATTCAAAAGAGTCACGCTCGCATGCGAAATCGCACTAAACAAAATGACTAAATCACAACGAAAAAAAAGCCGTTCGCATAACTCTAATCCGTCGACAGCATCGTCGTCAGTGTGAACATTTACATTAATATCCATGCTAAAATATTATAGTACAACGGCGAAAATAAGTGTTTACCTTTATTTCCGTAACAACTTTGTGACTGTTGTTTGACGTTCCGCGTATTCAGTTAGAATAGGGAACTTCGCACCAGTTTCATGGGAAACGTATTCTAATATAGGATCGCGTCTATTTTAGCGTAAATATTAATTCCAAAAAACCCGACTTACCAAAATGACCTTACCAAAATGACCCTTGAAAGGAGTAATTTTATACTCTAATATGGGTTTTTTACCATGATGACACATGAAATAGAGTAGCTATATTGACAAAAATATAATAAATTTACAGCATTTGGCGTGGGTGATATATCTCTTGAGGTAACGCCAAATGCGGGCAGACCTCACAAAATGCAATCTTCTTGGACCAATCACAGTCACTCTTCCTTTGTCCAATCACAACCGGTCTTTTTTTTTGTTTGTTCTTTTTGGAATCTGACAACCACAACCAGCCTGACTGCGCCGCCATCGGGAAAATCTCTCCAAATTTTCAGCAGGGATTCTGTGAAAGTCTCGCTTCGTTTACCACCGCCATGGATTGCATGTCACCCATGTCATCGCTTTCTTGCCATCTGCTTACATTCATAGGGTGTTTACTTTTTTAGGGTTTTGTTGTTCGAAATAGCAAAAAAATTGCTACCAGCTAACTCCACCATTGATGACGAGGCAAGATCTTACTCTCTTACTATGATTGAATGTGATTGAATGTGATCTATCAGAAGTAACAACCAAAAACATAAGGGAAGATAAAGAAGGAAAACTAAAAGAAATTCATAATACAAAATTGGAAAATAAAACTTAAAAGACAAAGCAGAGTTATCTCTCTAATTATCTGGGTAATTATTTGTCTATATAACCTGTCTAATTCTCTATCTAATCTAATTCACTAACTAATTTAATTATCTATCTAAGTTAATTATTAGTCTAATTATCTGTCTAATTATTTATCTACTTAACTGTCAAATTATCTGTCAAAATATCTAATCTAATTATCTATCAATTTAGGCTTTTAATTATCTGTCTAATCCAATTATCTATCAAATCTAATTATCTATCTAATCAAATTATTTATCTAAGTTAATTATCTATCTAATTTAATTATCCATGTAATCTATTATTCCATCTAATCTAATTATGTATCTACTCTAATTAACTGTCTAATCATCTGTATAATTATCTGTCAAATTATATGCCAAATTATCTGTCAAATTATCTAATCTAATTAGGGTTTCAAAAATTTGTCAAATTATCTAATTAATTATCTAATCTTATTATCTATCTAATCTAATTATCTTTCTAATCTAATTCACTATCTAATATAGTTATCTATCTAATCTAATTATCTATCTAATTTAATTCACTATCTAATATAATTATCTATATAATCTAATTATATATCTAATCTAATTACTTGTCTAATTATCTGTCTACCTAATTGTCAAATTATCAAATCTAATTATCTATCTAATTTAATTATCTATGTAATCTATTTTTCTATCTAATCTAATTATGTATCTACTCTAATTGACTGTCTAATTATCTGTATAATTATCTGCCAAATCCAATCTGTCAAATTATCTAATTATATTATCAAATCTAATTATCTGCCAAATTACCTATCTGATCTAATTACCTATCTTATCTAATTATCTACCTGATCTAATTATCTATTCAATCTAATTATCTATCCAATCTAATTCACATTCTAACTTAGTAATTTATCTAATCCAATTACCTATCTAATCTAATTATCTATCTAATCCAATTATCTATATAATCTAATTATCTGTCTAATTATCTAATCTAATTAGCTATCAATTTATTTGTCTAATTATCTGTCTTTTTATCTTTCTATCAATCTGTCAAATTATCTAATTATATTATCTAATCAAATTATCTGCCAAATTACCTATCTAATCTAATTACCTATCTTATCTAATTATCTACTTGATCTAATTATCTATTCAATCTAATTATCTATCCAATCTAGTTCACATTCTAACCTAATAATCTATCTAATCCAATTACCTATCTAATCTAATTATCTATATAATCTAATTATCTGTCTAATTATCTAATATAATTATCTATCAATTTATTTGTCTAATAATCTGTCTATTTATCTGTCTATCTATGTGTCAAATTATCTAATCTAATTACCTATCTAATCTAATTATCTATCTGATCTAATTATCTATCTAATCTCATTATCTATCTAATCTAATTCACTATCTAATCTAATTACCTATCTTATCTAATTATCTACCTGATCTAATTATCTATTCAATCTAATAATCTATCCAATCTAATTCACATTCTAATCTAATTATCTATCTAATCTAATTATCTGTCTAATTATCTAATCTAATTATCTATCAATTTATTTGTTTAATAATCTGTCTATTTATCTGTCTATCTATGTGTCAAATTATCTAATCTAATTATCTATCAATTTATTTGTCTAATAATCTGTCTATTTACCTGTCTATCTATGTGTCAAATTATCTAATCTAAATATCTATCAAATTACCTATCTAATCTAATTACCTATGTAATCTAATTATCTATCTCATCTAATTATCTATCTAATCTCATTATCTATCTAATCTAATTCACTATCTAATCTAGTTATCTATCTAATCCAATTATCTATCTTATCTAATTCACTATCTAATCTAGTTATCTGTCTAATCTAATTATCTATCTAATCAAATTATCTATCTAATTATCTGTTTAATTATCTATCTAATTATCTGCCTAATTATCTGTCAAATTATCTAATCTAATTATCTATCAATTTATTTATCTATCAATTTATCTGTCTAATTATCTGTCTAATTATCTGTCTATCTATCCGTCAAATTATCTAATCTAATTATTTGTTCACAAAAAACCTAAAAATCCATAAAAAAACCCCCAGACCTTTTAACGGATCGACGATTCAACCTAAATCCTCTTACTTTTTTTTCAGGTTGTGGCCAAAGTTTTTCATTTATTTCCGACAAAATATTACATTCGACTTTATAATTTTCCAGCCCTACAAGAAGATAGTGAATGATTTGTAAAAAAGTGGAATTCAAAGGAGAGAATAGATAGAAGATTCTTGAGAAAGTGGAAAAGTATGGAAATTTTCTGAAGTTTAGGGCCGATATTCAGTTTCGAAGTGTGTAAAATAGTGAAATTTTTGGAGCCATAATTGTTTTTTTTCTTATAACTACTAAATGATTGTAATGAATTTTTTTTAATGAATGATACTGTTAGTGGCATTGTTATGACTCTTTATTTCACTAATATATGACTTTCTTTTATTTTTTACCAAATGATTTTGTCTTTTACATGTTTGCGTTTGCTTTGTAATGTTGATTTTCTGTCATGGATGATGATCACCCAGCGACGAGGCAGCATTTTCGTCGCTGGATTTTAAACAAGTTATGATTCATGTTACAACTGACTGATTAACTGACTCAACCGACCAACCGGCGACTTATATGTGTTGCCGCTGAACTGCAAATCAACAATAAAGCAATATCGCCATCTTATTAAAAAGCTTGTATCATTGCTTACAAAACCTTCCGCTATGAGGCAATGTCATTGCTGAAAATTCCAATGTAATGAGAAACTGTCAACGCTAATCAAATCACAATGAAATAGTCCATGTCACTGGTGCGCCAGCGATTAGGCCGGCTCGTCTCCTAATATCAATAACGTAAAAAACATGTTTGCGCATCAAAGGTAAAAACTAAGAATCAGTTCACTAGTTACAACATCATATATCCGGTAGGTGAATGAAAAACACACAGTAAAACATTAAGCATTACAAACCATCGCTCATATATTGCAAAAAAAAAAAAATGTTTTATAAAATGATTATGATATACATTGTTTTGGCACTTACTTCACAATGAAGTAAATTAAAAAATTGGAAAAACAAAAATATTGTAGTAAGAGACACACTATGCAACGTATTAACCCTATGATATTGTATGATAACTCCTGTCTCATAAATCCTAACACTCCTTACATTTTTAAAACAGGTAAGACAAGCCAAAGCAACAAAAACTACAAAACTATGTCACTCTCAAGTTCCAATATCCACCAAAAAAACATATATGAGGAATGCTTAGACATTCATATGGGCTTAGTATTCGTCCCCTTCCGTGAAAAGTTCGTCCGTAACCTCGTCTTCATGAGAAGCGGCGTCAACGTTTTCAGAATTTCCGAGAGATTCTCGTGCCCTTCCAAAAAGAGGTGGCACTTCCTTTTCGGTGTTTGTCGATGATACATTGCAACTGATGTGTAAGCATTCCCTCGTTCCATGTCCCATCCTTCAATGACAACCCACATTAAATCATGGCCTTCCTCACATATCCCATCCCTTCCTTGTCAACCATGGAGTTAACTTCTCGGATCGAGTCCCTTGCCAATTCGAGAAAAAACCTTTTCCCCGGCCCTAATAACTTTCCGGACCAACCTCGATTAGAGGGTTGTGACCACAGCCCATCCCTAACCCCCGACATCTTCCAATTCTCCCACTTCCTACTCCAAACCTCTTTTATTTTTGATATAACGAAAGAATCCGCCGGTTGCACCAAGTGAGTAGCACTCGGTGGAAAAAAATGTAAAACCGTACTTTTGGCAACCAAAACGCGGTTTAGCTCCTCGGACATATTATGGCCGCCGCAATTATCGAGGAAGACTATTTTTTCTCGTCCATATGGATCTGCTTAATACGACCTCCGGTCCTCAAACCATTGGGGGAAGACTCTATTGTCGTTCCATCCCTTTGGACCAGTGCGATAGCACACCGCTGTTATTGATTACATGGAAAAAGAAAACGGCATTGAAATAAAAAATATAAAGGAGGAAAAGAAGGAGAAATGAGGGATGAATAAGATGAGGGGGGAAGAATGGAGAAGGGGGAAGGAAAGAGGGCGGAGAGAGGAAGTGGAGAGTTAGGTGATTTGACAGATAATTAGATTAGATAATTAGATAATTATACAGATAATTAGATAATTATACAGATAATTATACAGATAATTAGATTAGATAATTTAAAAGATAACTAGACAGGTAAATAGACAGATAATTAGACAGATATTTTGGCCTATAATTATATTAGATAATTAGATAACATAATTTAACACATAATTGAACAGATAATTTGATAGATAATTAGATTAGATAGTGAATTAGGTTAGATATAGAATTAGATTAGATAGAGAATTAGATTAGCTAGATGATTAGATTAGATAGATGAATAAATTATATAGATAATTAGATTAGATAGATAAATAGTTTAGATGGATAATTAGATTAGATAGATAATTAGTCAGATAATTAGATAGATAATTAGATAATCAGATAGATAGATAATTATTTAGACACAAATAAAAAGATAGATAGATAGATCGATAGTCAGATTATTAGACAAATATATAGACAGTTAGACATAGACAATTAGAAAGATAATTAGATTAGTAGATAATTTGATTTCATAGACAATTAGATTAGAGATAACTGGAATAGACAGATAATTAGATTAATTACATAATTAGATAGAAAAATTGAGAGTATAACAGATTTTAAATCCTTGAAACCACCAAAAAAACAGTAATACTCGAGAGGTGGGTTGATGAGGTAAAGGGGGAGAAGAGTTTTAGGGAAACTTACTACATCCATCGCTTCCCGAAAACTGTTCGGGAAACTTCTTGATAGTTTTGGGGATGAGCTTTCGGTATCCGTTCGCCTGCTCCTCAGCAATCATCCAGGTGATTATCCGCAAACGATCCCTTTTGGTTGTAACATGTTGTTTTTTTCGTCTGGACTGCTGCGGGTCAACAGCTGTACGGTGACTCCCCAAATCTCCGCCCGTGGTGTGGTCTTCTCCACTCGAAGCTTCTTCCACGAGAGGCTCCACACGTGGTAATTCGGTTGCTCCACTCGCCATTTCGGATCCCACACTGTGCATCTCTCCGATCACCTTTGCATCTCTCCGATCACCTCTTCAACAACATGTGCAGGGATATGAGATATGCCGTTATATCTCGACGCGTAGTTACCCCACACTCTTGAAAACCTCCACATATCTCCGATTATTAAGCGACTCTTTATAGGGTGAAAGACTAGGCAACAACTAGTGTCAGATGTAAGGGTAAGCGCAAATAAAAAATATAAATTGATAATGTCGTTGCCTGTCTGAACGTGCAATATATATGGGAAAATTATAGAAGTGGGAGGTAAAAAAACGAGGGAATCCATTGTGAAAAGAGGAAAGGTTCAAAATTTAAATTTTAATATTTGGTTGTAAATTTGAAATCCCCCCTTTTTAAAATCTCAAAAACGAAACTGGAATTTGTAAAAATTGCCGCCCAAAAATTCTACGAAAGAACTGCGAAAAATGATGCAGCTTATTGGATGTACGGATGTCTCTTACAAAAGAGACCAAAAGGACAGACGTTTTGTGTAATATCGTTGTTTTGCAGACATGCCGTTTCTATGGTCAATAAATTGGCCACGTGTAATTGTGATCGTCCAATAATATGCCGCGCTACGTCGATTAGTTAGGATATCTTCAGATTGCGACCCAATTAGAATTAAATTTCACTGTATTTTGTGTTCATTTTCGAATTTCCTCAATTGAACGCGACTTTATTAGAGTTAAGACACCTTTTTAAGGTAAAATGACTCTAATAAAATCAACAAAGTGCGTCGTTATTAGAGTTCAAAAGTACCCTTTTCGTACGAAAATCAAAAAACGTAACGGAAAGTGTCGTTTACATTTGAACTACAACTGTAATTCAGCCGTTCATAAATGTTGACTTTCAATCATGTAACTGCGCATAATTTACATGTAACCTTCGACGGTGGTCCCGACGTAACTGACATTCAGCGCGACAATAGTACTAACGTCATAATGATGTCAAGATATACGGACTGACAGTTTTTGTACGTTTACATAATGTAGTGTTAATAATTACAGCGCGGATAATTATCGCCGACATAACCCAATATAGAATACCTAAATAAATTAGAGTAAAATCACTCCTTGAAAAAGTTATATCACATAAATTAGAGTAAATTACTCTAATAATTATTTTCTCTTTTTTTACTCTAATTTTTTCATTACTCTAATTATTATGATGCGCGGTGTAGTTATTAGCCTTATATACGCTATATCGGCACCTCACAAATTTGACATTGATACCTTAAATATAGTAAATTACACTATTTAAGGAAGTGGACCATAATATGCCACGTCTCGTGGCACTAAATTAGAATGAATGACGCTAATTATTTCTTTAAACTAATAATTTCTATGCGCTAATAACGATTCAAGGTGTACAGTTAATTCATTTAATTGTCTTTTCTGCCATCTGTAACGACCGGTCAGAAGGAAGAGTCGTAGATAATCAGAAAATCCGGTTTTAGCTCATATTCTCTCTTGACATGATTTACGGACAAGGCATTTTCTGGTCACAAAATCGTAGATCTTTGTAGAAAATCCACAATCCGATTCTAGCCTCAGATTTTGTCGAGACACGATTTACGGAACCAGACAATTTCCGGTCACAGAATCGTGGATTCAATCAACATTCTGTTTTTTTTTGGCCGCCTCTCCTCATATAGCAAAGACCATTTGTCTTTTCCAGTGGTCAATTTTTGTTATCCGATGGGCGTGAGTCGCGACAAAACAGTAAAGACTACAGACTTTCCAGCCAACAGCTGTCCAGTCAGGTTTTGTCGTGATTCGTGAGCGGCGCACATCAGAGGTCGCAAAAGTCAAAAAAAATCATACCCGAAACCGACCGTTTTTTTTTTTTCAAAATCTGAGTAACCGACGCCCGACCGAGTTTTGTCACGCTCCAAAATTGTTAACCGTTAACCGACCGTCGTTTAAGAAAAAAAAAATTAACCGAATCTTGATTTTTCGCGACTAACCGTGCCCGCCCGTAACCGAAAAAGTACAAAATTAATCAATGTACGACGGAATAAGCCAATAATTACGATTTGTCGCGTTCCTTAAAATTTGCGAAATGAATAGTGTTACTACCGTGTCAGATTTGCGACGCTTTGTCGCGTTCCCTAAGATTTGCGAAATGAATAGTGTACTACACCGCCAATCGTTATTAGCGTTGTGTACGCTAATTCCGTCCCGCTTTTTTTTTTATTATTCTCAAATAGAATTATCCACACTAATTGAAAAAAACCCTAATTCCTAATTAGAATAGACGATTTCTTCGAAAATTTTCAAATTCCCAATTAGCGTAAACCACGCTAGTTATTCGTATACGCTAAAAAAAATTACACGCTAATAACGATTGGCGGTGTACTGTGTCAGATTTGCGACGCTTTGTCGCGTTCCCTAAGATTTGCGAAATAAATATTGTACTACCGTGTCAGATTTGAGACGCTTTGTCGCTTTCCCTAAGATTTTCGAAATGAATAGTGTACTATCGTGTCAGAATTGCGACGCTTTGTCGCTTTCCCTAAGATTTTCGAAATGAATAGTGTACTATCGTGTCAGATTTGCGACGCTTTGTCGCGTTCCCTTTGATTTGCGAATTAAATAGCTTACTACAGTACCGTGTCAGATTTGCGACGCTAATCATGATGCCACGTACTTCCACGATACCAAAAGTACAAAGAACAATAATGTTGGAAAAAAAAAGTACAAAATTTTCATTTTTTATGGTTTTTTGTTTGACCGACCGTAACTGACCGTTTTTTTTTTCTTGGTGAGTCAACCGACCGTAACCGCCCGACCCCCAAAATTTGGCAACCGAATCCGTTCCGGATCCGGCGCGGGCGGTCGGTTAACGGTCGGTCACGGTTTCGGTTGACCGTTTGCGACCTCTGGCGCACATCAATGGAAGATCGTGCGTAAGCAGTCGTGCGTATCGGTAAGTATCGAGCCACTTCTCCCCCAACGCTACGCGGTTATTGTGGAACACCGAATCTTACAAAAACGAATCTAAAAGGTCATTTGTACAAACACGAATCCATCAAAGAGATTTCACTTTTGATTCTCACACATATAAGTGAAATCCTCACACACGTACGGTAAAAAACCTAAATGTTTTTTTAGTTTTGTTTTTACTCTTTTTTATAAACTTTTAGAAAGTGACAATTTAAAGTTATAAACTTGATACCGATGGGAGAACACTTTAGGTCCAAATTTTTTGTATTGGTTTTGTAATGGAGTCCGCGACGTAGCACTCACTCACTTTACTTAACTATTTTGGGAGTTTTCTATGAAGAGATGGTTTAATTTTCAAGTGTAACATTCAATATGGCACGTTACTATCGATTTCCCTGAAAATCGTTTTGGGCGTAGGTTGTGCAAGTAAGGTAACCATTGAAACCTAAAACAAACCATTTTGAGTCCTTTCCACCATGGTTCTCACTACACCGCTCATCGTTATTAGTGTTATAGTTTTTTTCACCATTTTAAACATCTTTTCTTCATGCACACTTGTCGGATTATAAATCGAAGCCGCCAATAGGAAGGTGAAAATCTTGCCTTCTAATAGCATTTAGCAATGGACAATATGACAAGTGTGCCAGGAGAAAAGACATTTTAAATGGCGAAAAAAAACTTTAACACTAATAACAATTAGCAATGTCATTGGTACAAGTATGTTTTTAAATAACAAAATCCACTCAAGTGATCGAAATTCACATTCAATAATTAATTTCAATATAAAAACGACTATTTAGCAAGTTTTTAATAAAGGATTTGAGCTGACATCATCTGTGAAATCGTTTGTCTCTTTTTTCATTACTTTACATAGACGTGTATTCATTAATCGGGAATGGTAGATGTTTCATTCAATGTTTCTAGAAAAATGAGCCTTATATCTAATGTTGTGTATCGGGTAAAATCTTATCTTGATAAAATCGATACCGATAACATCGATTATCGAACGGTAAGGGGTCTTGATATATTGCTCTGAAACTAACAAAAACATATTGCCAATAATTATATGTTGGGCGCATAATTTGTACAAATAGTACGGAATTTGTGGTTTGGAAATAAAGTACAAAATGATTACCGAGATGTCTCGACACAGGGAGGGGCTTAATTTTTGTTACAATCCATTGCGTACCAGAGTATGGAGTTATTGTGGATAATGATCGGCTTGATATATCTCGGTAAATTATAGGTATTTATATGTTTTTATCGTTATAACACATGTAACGATATATATAGCCAATATATAAATTGTCGTTAGGCCAATAAAAGGTATTTATAGGTTATTGGCAAATGGCTACCAATACAAAAGACTACTTATTTCATGCATTATTTTAAAATAAATGAAATTTTGAGTATTGAACACTTTGAACGCGACAAGAGGCAAATTATACTACGTCCGCCAGGGAGGCTTCCAAAGGGGTACCGGCCTATCAAAGATAAATGCAAAAAAATGATATATGCAATACTCTACAAAATACACCCAACATTTTTTTTAATGCTTCCAAACAACAACTTATGCCTTATATTCGATCTTATGCACCTTTGAATGTGTAATTGTGTACCTGGCCGTACGCTAATGTAAAAGAGGCATGTCCTCACTGAAAATTGTAGGCGTTTGTACGCCATCTTTGGAAGTACAAAGCGCAAAATAACGAAATTTCAAGATTTTTTGAAAAATTTGTCGGTTCAACCGATCTGCAAAAATAAATCGGCACCATCTCAATGATTTCGTTGGCTGCGTGAAAATGATCGAGCAACGTCGTTCCGTACACGTGTAACATCTTATAAAGCAGAAAAAAGGTCAAGCTTCACGAAATATGACCGTAAAAATATTTGGAAACCTTTTTTGCCGTCAGAAAACGTGCGTGATTCGTCGACATTTAGGAATCCGTTCAACAAAACTCCCGGGACGCGTTAAATAAGGGTAACCTTCCATCACGCGTTCCTAGTAATCGTACGTTCACGTTTACTGGTAGTAATATTTGTAACACCTTTTCATCAGGTCGTGCCAGTGAAGCAAAAATTGCTTACGTGTTAGATTGCGATTCATACCATAAAGGATCTTGTTGTGCCGGCCGAAAATAATGAAAGTTTTGAAAAGTACGAAATCTCAATTGTGTATATGTACGGGCGGACGCCGATTAAAATATCTAGTAGCCTCACGCTAATGTACAATCTGAACGTTTTTGTATTTGTCGTCATATCAACAGCCACAAATACCGTTGCAAAATGAACTTTGTACAAATATCCATGAATGTATCATTTATACGTTCATGTACTATCGGTGTAGCAACGGGAGGCGTGACATGATGTCCTACAACCAAGATTTTGTTGTCGAACACGGTGGCTTTGATGTCAAAAGGTACACGCCATTTGCCACATGTAAGTTTATAACTTCACGTCCGTCGTGGATGGACTGTGAATTTTACAAGTGGACCAATACACGCGTCCAGTAAGCGCAAATTGTCCTCATGAGGACAGTCGGAGGAGACTAGCCAGACATTGGAAAGAACAGGCATTTGCGTCGAAAATTCAAAATCAGACGGTGGAAGTTTTTTTCGCCAAAAAGTTTGGAGAATCTTAATGAATTTTAAGTAAACATCTTTTGTAAAAAAAAAAAAACAGTACGGCTTAGTAAGGAAGGTACTTTTTCTAGGTAACAACCCCACTTTTCGCCTGATGGAAGGTTACCCTAAGTGTAAAAAAACGTGTTCCTAAATGTTTTTGTTTTTTCCTATTTTATAGCATTTTGTGGCCTTTTGCCACGCGGCAAAAAATGAATGGCTGAAAACTCGAGATAGGCCATCCCGTGGATCTTATTGTCGGCCCTTCATGTTTTAAGACCTGACTCTTGTAAAGAAAGTGACCTAAGGGTGACGTTCCATCAGGCGAAATGTGACGTAGTTTACATAAATCCGCGACTCTCCGTACCAAATTGTACCGCTTATTTTGTTTTTATATGAAAAACAACATTCCAGATAATCTTGCCGATACTCTTCGAAGGTCTTGGAGGTAATACTGGCCGTCGGATGTTCATCTGCGAGGAGTTCACTTCATTTTTCTCTGTAATTGTCAACCCACCTCGAGGAGGTGGGTTGGCAAATTCAGAAAAAAAAGTCGTGACACGCTGGACGATTAAGCTACGTGTCATGATGGAAAACCAATGAAAAATCTTAAGATTTGCACATGACACGCGCTTTCCAAAATACAACCGAAAATAAAAACGAAATTTCGTAACATTCCTTCGTCACGCTATTTTTGGTAACTTTTGCTCGTCACACTATTTCTCTCAAAGGACTTTCGTTATGTTCGAAAATAGAATCCCTAAAAAATGAGCTGGCGTACAGACTAGCGTATGCAAAAAGTATAAAAGTTCTGTCGTATGACGGTTTCGTACGCAGGTACATGGTACGCAAAAGAAGATTTGAAGTTAAGTTTGTCGGTGCTAAAAATCTGAAAGATATTCATTATCGGACCGTAGCTTGCGTGGCGCCAGTCAATTTAGAACACGTGGTTTACAGAGTCTACGTGATGGAACATCGACTCATAGCCTATTCCCACCGGAAAAAAAAACACTTCCGCAACAGACGGACGTTCGAATAATGTACGGCTTTCCGAGCACCGACTTTGTAGATTTCGGAAGTTCTCGGAAAGCCGTACAAATGACCTTGCTCAAAATATTGCGCTATGTAGAAGTAGGGTAAAAGTATCGTATTTCTGTGAATCAGACCAACGGTAACCCGAAAAGCTGACTAAGCAAACACAGCATTCGAACGGCTATTTCGTTGTTCCCGCGCGAAAAAATAGTCCAAACTAAACCCTAAAAGTTTGAAAATGTGCAGGTTTGTTTTCGCGCCTATGTTTTATGACGTCGAAGCGTGTGACGTGTCACGTGACACCTTCAATCGGAGTTACGTCCCAAAATTTTGGTGTGAACAAGACCCGTTTTCCGATGAGTTTTCGGAAAATCATCGGAATGGGCAAAAAGTTACAAATGCTCCGGTGGGTATAGGCTATCATAGCCTATTCCCACCGGAAAAAAAAACACTTCCGCAACAGACGGACGTTCGAATAATGTACGGCTTTCCGAGCACCGACTTTGTAGATTTCGGAAGTTCTCGGAAAGCCGTACAAATGACCTTGCTCAAAATATTGCGCGATGTAGTAGGGTAAAAGTATCGTATTTCTGTGAATCAGACCAACGGTAACCCGAAAAGCTGACTAAGCAAACACAGCATTCGAACGGCTATTTCGTTGTTCCCGCGCGAAAAAATAGTCCAAGCTAAACCCTAAAAGTTTGAAAATGTGCAGGTTTGTTTTCGCGCCTATGTTTTTTGACGTCGAAGCGTGTGACGTGTCACGTGACACCTTCAATCGGAGTTACGTCCCAAAATTTTGGTGTGAACAAGACCCGTTTTCCGATGACTTTTCGGAAAATCATCGGAATGGGCAAAATGTTACAAATGCTCCGGTGGGTATAGGCTATCAATCGACCCGATCTGTAGAGTTGGCCGTACGGTTACAGAAACGTATGATGGAACATCACCCTCAGAGGATGAAGCCCTAATTTTTACGGATTAGTACATGTACGGACTGTATGACAATGCCACGTGTACGTGTGAAGTTTCTCATTAAAAACGACTAACGTGTACAAATCCGCAACAGTTATATTTAATTATTTATACGCTTTTTAACAGATATTGTCGATATTCACTTTTTCGTCAATAATTGTTAATTGTGCTTTTTACCGGTGATTCCACATTACGAAAACCGACAATTTCTGATGATAGGTTCTGAAACGTCTTCACCCTTCCGTACTTAAGAGTACGGATGAATACAGAAACACGTGTACAGAATGCGTACGGCTGAAATAGAAACAAAATAATATAATATGGACAAAATAGATCCCGCCTAGTACAGTAATATATTCATAAAAATACAACCAAGAATCAGAATGCGGGATACGCACTAAACGCCGGTCGTTGCAAGAGATAATTTTTTTTCCTGTCTTATCGATACCTAAACGACAAAACAAGAGCTACAAAATTCCGTACAAGACAAAAAACAGTTAAAAATCTAAGATGGACCAAAAATAATTTGGGTTCAGCTTTCGCCAGCGTCATTCACCAATTACATCGCGAATCGATATAAGTGTCAAATTTTAAATAGTGTTGAAGAAAATTTACCGTAGTTAACGCAAATTAAGAATTTGAAAATTTTCAGAAAAAAGGTGTTTTCTAATTTCGGCGTTAATGCTAATTTGGGAACAGCAAAAATGGAATATTCGCCGTACGATTGTATACATTAATATATGTAATCGTACAAAATATTAGAAATCGTACGCCGTCGCGAATTTAAAATAACCTTACATGCCATATTAATTTACGTATCCGACTAATCCCATTTTTTTTAGCGCACGTTCCTATGCGTGCGCGTCTGATTTAATTCATTTTGTAAAAAATTTCACTTGAAATGGTACATTTCTGTACGGTCTGACATCGACCTTACATAACACTAAATATATTTTTTGTACTTTCAGGCTTTACGTTATTTTGTAATGAATCTGGGTGGCGTTCCATCAGGAAATTCTGTAATCGTACGAACAACATTACAGAATGCTACACTTTGAACACTGTTCTCTTGCGTTAATTAATTAAATTCAAGAAAAAAATAAAATCATGTATACTATTTGAAAAAAAAATCAAAATTTAAAGAACCAAATTAGAGTTATTGACACTAATAACGATTCGCGGTGTAGCGAAGTACACCGCGCATCATTATTAGTGTTATTAACTCTAATTTGGGTTCTTAAAATCTTGTTTTTTTCCCGCAATTAGTATATATGATTTTAGAAATTAAATTAGCAACGCTATTTAAGGACGTGGACCATCATCTGCCACGTTTCTGGCACTAAATTAACACTATTTTTTTTTTACGCTATTTAAACTTTGACACTAATAATGATGCGCGGTGTACTGTAGCGAATGCTGCCAGTTGGAAACATGTACGAATACCGAAGATCCGTACAAATACGGATACCGACAATCCGTGACATATGGATCTCTCTCCTTGCGCTCAAAACGAGATCATCCGTACTCATTTGGATCTATACTGCGAGCAATCATTGGTTACAACTTGTGTAGGCGGAAATTGCCAAAAATGTAAAATCCGAATAAAGCCGTACAAAAACGGATCCTAAGGCGGTTTGAAAGAGAGAATCTATGAAAGAGAGTCTGCGTTTTATCCTCACAACAAGTACGGAATATCGGCTAAATCTGTACAGCTGATACGGTAAGAAAACCAAATCGCCCAAATCTTACTAAGGGTGAAGTTCCATCAAGCGAAAAGTGGCGTTTCTAACAGAAATCCGCGACTCTCCGTATCAGATCGTACCGCCTATTTTGTTTTTATACGAAAACCAACATTACAGAGAATCTTGCCGATACTCTCCGGAGGTCTTGGAGGTAATACTGGCCGTCGGATGTTCATCTGCGATGAGTTCGCTTCAATTTTCTTTGTTAGACTCAACCCACCTCGACGAGGTGGGTTGGCATACACAGAAAAAAAAAATTGTGACACGGTGGACAATTAAGCTACGTGTCATGATGGAAAACCAACGAAAAATCGTAAGATTTCCACATGACACGCGGTTTCCAAAATATAAACGAAACTAAAAACGAAATTTCGTAACATTCCCTCGTCACGCTATTTTCGGTAACTTTTGTTCGTCACACTATTTCTGTCAAAGGACTTTCGATATATTCGAAAACTGAAACCCTAAAAAATGAGTTGGCGTTGTCTGCAAAATGTATAAAAGTTTTGTCGTATCCTCACGTCGTACGCAGGTACATGGTACGCAAGTCAAGATTTGAAGTTAAGTTTGTCGGTGCTAAAAATCTGAAAAATATTCAATATCGGATCGGAGCTTGCGTGGCGCCAGTCAATTTAGAACACGTGGTTTACAGAGTCTACGTGATGGAACTTCGACTCAGGGTAAGGTTCCATTAGGCGAAAAGTGAGGTTTGCTACTGGACGCCGTACGTATTCGTACATCACCGTACATATCCGTACCATTAATTTTTTTTTGTAAGACGAAACATCGCTACTGGAAAGCTGTCGGGAAGCTCCAATGATGTAGGAGTGATTCCTGACCGTTGGATGTTTCACTATTATAGATCTGCGAATCAATCGGGCACATCATCTCGTGGGCCCCAACTCTCCTCGCGAGGAGAGTTGGGGCCCACGAGATGATT
>JBBHKE010000967.1:282499-307791 GCA_037447655.1 Zygnema cylindricum
TCTTAACTTGTACACACACTCAACGTTTATCAAACTCCTAGTGGTTCAAAATCGAAAATTTCCCAAAAAATCCCAAATTTTCCTAACAACCTACTATTTATGTAGGCTGGTACCTTTTCGCTGTGCACCGACTATGTATGTTTATTTTAAACGTGTCTTTCGTTGGTTTTAGTAGGGTTGCCACAAACATTTCAGCGTGTAGAACCAAAAGAAACACACGGTGTATTTACATGTACAGTTTGATTTTGTTGCTATTCAAACTACTTATTTTTTCGTTTTTGTATGGAAACTTATCGCGTATTTCTCGACGTCGTCGTCCAAAGTTGAAAGACATGTTGGGACCAACAACTTTTCGAAGTTCCAGGAGAAGGTATGTTTTTGCTTTTTTATTCATCAAACTTATCGTTGTTTTAGTTTGACATGTACATTTATGTGGCACACAAAGAAAACCAAGATGTGCGACTTTACAAACACCGTTGGGATGATTTTGGTTGCTTTCTGTGCAAATTTTATTTGTATGTATCAGCCACGTGTCGCTTTTCCATGGTCGGATGTATTTATCATCCAACAATCCTTTTAAACCCTAAAAAACCCTTTAAAAGCTAAAACTTGGTGATCCTCAAACTATTTGCAACTCACACACATGTTCAATTCTCAACCAGAGTTATAAATGGCCATGTTCCCGGAATTTTATAATTGTTTTAATAGTGTTTTGCATGCGTAATAAGACCTAATATGGCTGTCAATGTAACGACGAGTGTAAAAGTGTGTGTCATGATGTTCTCATATTAAACATGGCCTAGTTGAGGTGCTCAATGCTGTTTCACATATATTGAGTCAAGCTATGTGTCGATTTGGATGGATTTTGGCTTTCTTGCAGCCATTATTATTCTACACCAAAAAATGCCCGGCGAAGCGCGCGTCGCAAGGTACGCTTCCATTTTGTTGCACCGTTTGTTTTTACGAGCATCTTTTTTGTTCCTTTTGTTCCTTTTCTAAGGAGCTCTTTGGCATCCTTTTGTTTCTTTCCTTTCACATCTATGTTGTAAACTTATAAGACAACGTTATCCATCGCCTTCCGCTACTGAGCTTAGGAATTTGGATCCCAACCTTAGTATATTAGCATTATACAAATAGTCCAACTGCCCTAGATTTTGCTCCTCTTTAATGGTTCCCTTTCTGGAGTCATTGCGTCATCTCCACCATGAGATGTCCCACATCACTGCCCACAGGATGGTGGCCCAAACCTAGCTTTGATATCAGTGCAATGATATAATAACGTGGACCAGACAGGATTCAGACAGAAGACCTACGGATTCTATTACAGTTTGTACCAATATACGGCTACACTGGTAGTCCAACTCTTCCTTAACCAGCTCTGTTTAACGAATCAGCGGATGACCCCAGTATTGTTGTTGCTCTCAAACCAGCTCCTGTTTGTGAATCCCTTTCTGGATCCATTACAACTAGTTCCACCTTCTCTCCTATTTTTTCATCATATGAGTTTGCGGTTCCCTCCATTTGCCAGAAATGTATCACCATTCTCCTTGTGCCAGAATAATCATCTACGTTTCGCAATATCGAGATTCACGACTCTTTCGAATAGGTCTTGGAGTTCGTTGTAGCAACATGATAGCTTCCAAGTCGGCAGGTCAATTTCTATCGGGGCAGGTTGATGTCCCACTTGTACCATGCAAGAGGATGACCTGAAACTACCAACTGCTGATATTATCCAAATGAGCAGTGTTGCGTATCGAACTGGATTTCGATATTCAATATTCAATATGGAGGGGGGGTCTCAATCTTCGTCGACATGGCATTTCGGTCTTGTATCGACGATATGGCGGTTTTGTTGTTAACCTTAATTTTTTTAAGGTTTCAAACCACACGGAATTGTTGGTACCCCATAAAGCTGTTCCCACCAAAATAATATAGAAAAAAACTGAGCCGCAAAGCTTGAAAGCCTAAAAAAAACTCTCAAAAACCCTAAAATCTCTCTAAAAATAGCTATAAAGGCGTTGAGCATCCTGAAAGACCTGAAAAAAAGGCGCCAAAGACAAAGTTACGTGATTAGGAGCAGGATGACATGTAGGACGCAAGACTTTTTTTTCCAACATTTTGTGACTTCTAAGGGTTGAAAATGTTTCTAATATCAAAATCGAAAACAGGCAATATTGCGATACAAAAATGCTCTAAATTGGAACCTACCAATTGTCGAGTATTGTACTTTTATGAAGCTCTTGAAATCGATTGAAAATCTCTTTGACACATGACAATTCAAAAGAGGATATCTTTATATGCTTTTAAACACAAAACTGTTTCATGAAGTTTCCATTGCTCCTGCGAAAGGCCTGACACTAAAAATATGTAGCTTGTCATTGTTCTTTTTTTGTTTTTCAGTTATAACAAGTTTTTCAGGAAGATTTTTCTGAACTTGTTGAAGCTAAATATGCCCAATTACAAACAGTATTCGACCATCCAATCAATTTTTTATTAATAATTGAGTTTTCTCGATGTTTTTTCCTATGCCTTACTGTAGCAAGATAGATGTTTTTACACATATGCCCGGCAATCTACCCAATGTTTTTGCTTTCTTGTGATACTATAGCAAATGCTTGTTCCGAGTTGCTTTCCCAGGTTCACTCATTCTAAGTCAGAAGGCCAGATGGATGGCTGTGAACACTCGAATACACTGCCCAACATTGTTAGCGTTCAATTTCTTTCGCGCGTTTGTTTGGCGTCTTTACGTATGTGTGCATCAATTTGCCAAACATCCTTGATATAGACACCATATGTTAGGCTGACATGTACAGGTAAAACTCTGTCTCAGTGCTAATACTGTTTCTGACCCTTTTTTTCACTATTGGTAATAGACTTGTGGTAGCAGGTGCCTGGAAGTCATCTCTTACTTGTGTTTTAAAGGAGATGACAACCTGACCTGTTTAAGTTTGTATGGATGGGTTTCCAGGATATGATACTCGGCAAGGAGCTTTTGTCAGACAAAGAAAAATGTGCTAAACGATTTGGAACTTCGACTTCTACACTAGCTCATCCACCTTCTGACTTGGCTCAAGGTCTTATTTCAACATAAGCTGACATTATTCTTGTATATCATGGAGCCAGTCTAAATGTTTAGCAAACTAGTGGAGGTTTTTTGTGTTAGAGTTTAATGTTGTTGTGACTTATAAGGAGCAGGTTTATAATTGCAGTTTGAAAGCAAAGTGATGCCACATGCTAATTGTCTGAAATACAGTGAAGCTATCCATTTTTTGACATTAGGAAAGTTATGTGCGCTCCCACTTGTGAAAGAAAGTAGCAGGCTGGCTGCTGTGGTTAATGGTTCAAGGTTGCTTAGGCAAGAGTCAAAGACATTCCTTAGGAAAGTCTTAGGAAAGCTGAACTGGCAAGCAGTCTTTTACGTATTATTCTTGAGTTTTGAACTTTTCGTTAAAATTCGCTTAGTACTTTCTGTACGGAAAACTGAACGGAAACTGTACAGAAAAATGTACGGAATTTTACAAAAAGAGACGTTGCACCATTTGCGCGCAGTAAGTTTGAATTTCACTACGACTGTCCTTTTTTACGGAGAAGCCGCCATTAAAACTCCTCTACAAGGAAGCTGCCATTGCTGACGCCACAAAAGAGGCCACTGAAACTGACATTGAACCCGTCGTAGACTCTCAAAGAGATAGAGAGAGAAGGCCATGGCTGGCTGTCAGATAGTCTCAGACAGGACAGAAAATACGACTCTGACAAAAAGGGTGGACTCTACAGGTTGCCGTACTAGCCTGTCTAGCAGTCGTCCGTAACCAGTTGATGTAGAAGAGCCGATACACAAGCGGAGTGCGATAGCTATTTAAATACTTACAATTGGAGAGCGCTCATTTAACGGAAAATGTACAAACTGCGGCACATGGAAAATTCAAATTTTGAAAAATGTACGGAAAACGAATTTTTAAAATCGTTAAATGCGAAATGCACGTATTATTCGCGCGTTCGTTTCGTGCGTACTATGCGATTTGAACAACTATGGGAATGGATTTCGTAAGGATTGGAACAAAGAGAGCTTGTTTTTTTGAATGTCGAAAAGTCATCAACTGGGATATGAATAGAAGTTACACCCTAAGTTGTAGAGAACAATTTTAAGCTAAAAATACTTGGTCGCCATACCACTGTTTTTTCTACTTGCCGGGTGATGAGCATGCCCCAAATCAACTTGAAACAGTCAAGAAGTTTGCATCTGAACATCAGTGAGGCATACATTTGCATATTGAACTTTTCTTTGAAGGGAGTCATCTCATATCGTCCTGGTGAAGATGTTTATCAGTAATTTTTTTGGAATTTAATTTTGCCCCGCACGTCCTCAGTGATAGTTTGACCATTTAGTCATTCTTGAATGCCTTTTACATCGGTGTTTGCAATTTGACGTTATGATGTTTTTTTGTCACACTGCAGGTAGTATAGTTGGAGAACCAAAAGAATCGAGACAGACAGTTTTGGACTGGGGAGCTGTCAATTGCCCCTCTGGAAATATCAATAGCAATGAAGACAAAACCGAGAAAAATATTGCAGGTTTTGGCTTGCATTTAGCGCAGTCTCCGAAACCATTTTTGCGCAGCCGTAGGACAGTGCTTTTGGGCAATGGCCCAGAATGTGAACAGTCTAAGAAGGCTAGAAACCTCAATGATCTCGACAGCATAGGCAAGACTGCTCTTCTGGGTATCACGGATGACGCTCAAAAAAGTTGTAAAAAGCAAAAAGTGAGTGAAGGAGGTGTGGATGATGAAGATGACTCACAGGTGAATGAGGAAATATGGACAAACACAGATGATGAAGACTTTCAGGAAGAGCAAGAGGAATTCACAGAAGAATGGGAGACCCTTGTTGTATCGCTTAAGCTTTGGACTGGTGACTCACTAGGAAATGAAACCGATGTCACTGATAAGCGACCTGTAGCTCCTTTTTTAGGGGTAGTTGGTGATGGAAGCGAGGACATACAAATGTGTATAATATGTGGTAAAGCCGAAGATTCTACAGATACTCTGCTTTGTGATGGATGTGATTGTGCTGTGCACATGGCATGCTTAAAGCCAAGTTTAACAACTCCACCGGAATCAGATGAGTGGTTCTGCCCAGGTTGTGTGAAAGAAAGAGAGGATGAAGCGGATGTGTATAGATCTGGGCCTGTCGATGATAAGAAGTGTCAGGTTATCAAGGCAGACGATGCACGTAAATCTCGGGTAATTTGTAGTGAAGGGAAAAGGAGTTGGACCAGGCCAACTGCGTCAGGGCAAGGAGCAAAATTCCAACGATTGTTGCGGGGAGATTTTTTTTCTTTTGAAAGAGTTCGCATAGGACCAACTTATCAAGCCGACGTTCCAACATGGAGTGGACAGTCTTGTGATGAAGAGATTGATAAGTGGGTTTTCCTTCTTATGTTTTTCTTGTTGGCTTAAACTGTCCAGTTGTTCTGGAAAAAAGGTTTGATGATCATTGTTTTTCATATAGGCTTAAATTTTTGGGGCACTTTTATGATAGGATGGTTATGTCTGGCTTTGATGTAGCATGTTTCCTCGTGGCTTATCCATTTTCCTTTGTAGAGCCTTGAATGCTCAATGTAGTGAATTTTTGAATGTATTGGCAGGGATCGTCCGCACTTCGGCAATGAATTGGAATATAGCTTGGAGGAAAAAGTAAAAATGCAACAAGAGTCAGAAGATGCGTCGCACAATGCAAGTATTTCTTTCTCCTTAGACAAGGAGCTGAGAGAACAAACTTGTTATTCTCGTATTTAATGATGGAATGTTGTGCACATGATGTATTCTTGCAAGTGCTAGGTTGTCAGGGCCAGCTAAGCCGAACATGTTTGAAGTTGATCTGTGGAAGACGTTGACATGGCAGTAGAAAGCAAGTCAGCGTCAAGTGTATACATAGGCAGCCGATTTAATAAACAGTTTAAAATGGACCACACTACTCTCAAACCAATAAATTCTTTGTGAAAAGAAAGATATCTATCTATCTGAAATGTCACACATTGGATTTGTGGATTGGCACAGTCTTTAATAAAGGCAAATAAACGGTCATGATAAGCTTTAAAAGATAAGCTTCTGCCTTGCTTTGTTCTGTGTGCATTGCCCTCTTGGAATTACCAGCAGAAGTGTGGCTATAGCAGTGTGTTTACATTGCAATGTCCCTAACTGAGATGGAAATTTCGTGGTAAAGCGTCCATATTTTGCCTGCCTCACTATGGTTCGAGCTGGGTTTTGTGACATCATTTTGTTGTATAGAAAGTGTGGCCTTTAAACTGGCTTCCAGCTTCTTCATTGCCTGATGGCACTCCTGAAAAGTGGCTACAATGTACACACGTTTTGTATGACGAGGGAGATATACGGCCGGATGGGAAAGTAGTCCGGAAACCGGTGGAATGTGGAAAATGGAGAAGGTCAGAGGCCTGTCATATCAGCTTATTAATGACATAGGGACTATGTGAATATGCAGATGTCAATAGCTGGCGACTGTGGTAAATGCATATCACCGTGAGGTGTTAAATAATTGTATGCTAGGCTTTTGAGCCCCAGCACGACTTGATAGACAAATTCTTGCTTATGGCAAAGCAGTATGCTTTCATCCTTTGATAAATATGTATCTGTTGGATGTTTTGTATCCTAAATTCTAGGTAATGGTTCTGGACGGTTTCAATGTTTCTTGTCAAAATGTATTTTGCATCCTAGAATGCTTAATCGTGGCTTTTTTTTTTTTTCTTTGATTTTTTTTTTAGGTCGAGTCTTAACGTCCTTCATATACCAAACAAACAAAGATTACAATTTTGGTTTCAATTGGCATTTTGCAGAGCACCTGTCAATGCAGAATGTGGGCCTGATTGGGAATGCTCTTGTGCAGTTGTATGGGATCCAATTCATTCAGATTGCAATGTCCCTCAGGTATTTTTTTTTTTACCTTGGAATCAATTTACTTCACATGGTGATGCCTGGTAAAACAAACACGCTGTTTTTTGAATGTATCAGTCACTGATTCTACAGGCAGGTTTATCTACCATGTTGCAGAACTGAGTGTTGCAGTTTATGAGATGTTGTGATGATGCTACTTTTTGGCATGCCATTTGTCCTTGGATTACTCTTACATGTTGATTGTCTATCTTGTTGTTGCATTTCGTTTCATGGTTCAGACTCTTTTTTGGAACAAGCTGAGACTAGTGCTCTTCCTTTGTAGGTGTCAATGTTTCCATTTATAATCGATAGAACAAACGACTATAGTTTAGATACACTTTTCTAGTTTTGTTTCTTCCAATTTGTTTTAAATGAAGCAATAAAAGGATATGCGGGCGCTCTCCCGATGTTGATTGTAAAAGCTGTTCGTTTTTCCAAGCTGAAAAGTGAGGATTAGTTTCATAACCTCTTCAATCTTACATCTGTATTTAAGTATAATATGGTAGTGGGCCACTGGTGTTTTGCAGGAGCTCCCAAAAAAGGAAATTGATAGACGGTTGAGAGCAATTGCAGAAATGGATGCCCAGGTACTAGTGACCACGCTTTATTAAGCTTAACTACTCCGTCCATTTCTTTGGTTTGAAGGGTTACAAGTTGCATAGCACATGTTCGTTTAGACCTGATTCAGAATAGAACATATCTCTCGCCCCCCTCCCCACCCAGCTTCCTTTTCTTTACACTCCCCTTCCCTCTCTTCTTCGCGAGCTACCTCCGATCTCTTCCTGATCCTGTTCTGTTCGCCCACCTTGCCTATTCTCAAACGGTTCAATTGTGCTCGCTTGTTCATGTGATGCGCTGGAAAATCCGGACATTCTTTTGCAGAAGGTATCTGAGGACGAAGAAAAACAATGGGAGGAAATGAGAGATAAATTGGCGGCTTGGAAAACTGAACATGGATCTTGCAACGTACCTTCAAAAGAACCTCTTGGACAGTGGCTCCAGTCGCAGCGATTGGATCGTTGTAGAAATCGTTTGTCATCTTCTCGGAAGGTTTGTTTTTTGTGAGCCTATGACCTTCCTCCTATGCTCCTGTTCTTCCGGTGAAAATGTTTTCTATTGTTTCTAAATGAAATTGAGTGCTGTAGAGTTATTTGGCCGTGGTAACTTTATCACAAAACCAAGTAGGAGCCAGACGGTTAACTGAATTTTCTAGAATATCATCTTGTTAGTGGACGTTGACGTGGACGTTTGACGCACACCCATGTTTTAAGTACATTTCATATGGAGGTTTTGCATGAAATCATTATATCCTGTGCGGAAATTCCCTATAATATAAATTATGTGCAGTCAACTTCTTGTGGCCGCATCCGTTTGTAAATCCCGCATGAAATGTTTGCTCGTTTTGACCATAGCTTCAAAACGAGTCGAAAATGCTTGTTAATTTCCACACAAACAGGCACCATATGGTAGAGTCTAAGCCAATTCAAACCATATTGGCATTGACAGTTGCCTCAAAACTTTTCTTACCCACCAGCTTGTCACAGCTTGTATCGGCATTTAAATTACACTTTGGCTGTATGCTTATAGGTGGGAAAAGGGAGTGGGTACAGACTCGCCTTCTCGAGATGGGAGTTGTTCTGGATATGCAAGAGGTGAAGTGGGAGGAAAAATTTCAAGAATTGGCAGCTTTTAAGAAAAAGTATGGTCATTGTGATGTAGACCGATATGCCGGAGAATTACAATGTTGTACAAAGTTGGTACAATGGGTAAAGGCTCAACGTGCCATGGCAATCCAGCCGGTCAAAGGCAGTACAAAGCAAATACACAAAATTTGTCGATTGTTGGAAATCGGCTTTTGTTTCAGCTAGGAATAAGACGAAAGCTATCAGTGTTGTGTATGTGCTATGCTTATTTTTGATAGAAATCATGGTAGGGTAATAGGCAACCAGTGATCGTGTTTTTAACATCAGCAGTGGGATCTAGCCCATCCTAAATCCGGTACAACTTTTTCTGTATGTAATTGAGAAGGGTAGGTTTCCAGTTGGGAGCCAAGAATGGTGTGGAGAAGCTTGCCACGGGAAACAGAGAGTTTCTCATATGAGTGCGGCTACTTGTTTTCTCCATTCATTTACCAAGGTCTTTCCTCATCGGGTCCAAAGTAATCCGTAAAATTACACGTGTTTGGTGTTCCATGTTTGATGGAGGAAGAAAACTGAATGGTGTAACTAATCATAGGCTTTCGCAAATATTGAAGTTTTTTTATGATTGCCAAATGAAGGGATTTTTCACGCTTTGGGCAATATCTTTGACCTTGTCCTGGGCTGTCTAGAGGTCTTGATAGTAATGAGTAGATATTGTTGTTGGTTGAGATCACATTGATATACTTGTCAATGAGCACACATTTTGGTGTTTCACGCTTTCAATGCCTAAAAACCAGGTGAGGGTTGACCTTTAACCAATGTATTATATGATTGAAGCAAACATCATAGATACACATAGGTTTTATATGCGTTATAAATTCCATCACAAACTGTGAAATTCTATGGGCTCCATTCCCCCACAAAAATCGCAGATCCAAAGAAGTTTATATAGATAGTGCGGACCCCAACTTGAAACAAACCCAAATGACTGACACCTTAATTGTCAGAATCCCAATACAAATTCACCCTTGTGGAAGAAGACTTTTTGTGTGCTCAGTTCCCCCATAAACGCAAAGCTAGAATATGAGTATTTGGACACATTCCCCCACTTTGGCTTTCCCTTATAAATGCAGTCACCCTAGTAGGCAAAATCTCTGATCAACTACACCTCCTGTGTAGCGTGGACTCCCCTGAGTCCGCAGCAAAAAGAATCTCTAAATTTGCTCCCTTGAGCTGTTAGTTATGGCTGGCCAAAGATGGCCTAAAAATACAAAAGCACTCTGGGAGAGAGGCAGCTACCTACTATTTTTCTAAGTCTTAAACCCCTCTCTAAACACTCTACTACTAAAGTACGGTACCAATCACATGATTGTACCGTACATAAAAGTACAGGTGTCGTAGTACTTTCTGTACAGCATTTGTACGGCATAGCCATAACTGTGACATTTGTCACATTCAGACTTGTTATTGTGCAATCCGGAGATTCCGTAAACCTATAAGATGTTGCCACGTGTCATCCGGAGTGGCGGCGTCCAAAAACCGCCAAGGCGACCATTCCGGAATCTCGGCTCGCACCATGGTCGTCGATCAAAGTCGGCTTTTGATACGGGCCGTCGCAATAAATGTCCGTAACATTTATTTCGTACGGTATATAAGGTATAGTGGGTTCTATGTTTTAAGATTCCGTTGTATCAGTTAAATGGAATCTTCGGCGTGTATACATTTAAATATCTATCGTACCCTATATATCTTAGGGTACGTCCCCATGCATTAAAGTATCTACTTTTCTCTGTCTTTTTGCCCTAAAATTCAGGGAACTTTGACAAAAACTTTAGCCGTACGAGAAAATCATTTTTACCAAAAGTAGAGTGAACGTCAATTCATACTTTGGATGTACGGCGTGTTTGTCGTCATGTAAACGCATTTTGGCGTTTTCCCCTTTTCGACCGCCGGGCAAGAGAATCCAGCCCAAAAAAAAACTTCATCCAAAATCACCTCGAGGGGGTGATTTTAGTTCAAGTACCGCCCAAACAACGAATGAAAAACGACCCACCACGCGCCACAAGCGTGGGAAAATGTTAGGACGAGGAAGAGTCCTCGCTATTTTTCTCCATGCCCGTCACGCGGATGTACGGAAAAAAAAAATTGCAGGGGTCTCGGACCTCCACTTTCATTCATGGGGTCCTTTGCAAAATTTTGCGCCGTCGTCGCCTCTCCCCTCTCCCTTTCACACTATCGCTTTTATCTCACACTTTCAAGAATGAGACACAACAATGTTGGTATAAAATGAAAGATCTTTTAAAAATATTGTTTTTGACAAATTTTAGGTTTTTTGTTAATGGCAAGTTGAGTGAGAAAAGTAGAAAAAATGAAATCGGGTAACCATGGCGGAAAGTTATTGAATCAGTGACGTCGACGTTGTCACAAGTGAGCATGACGTCACAATGTCACCAAACCCTAAAAATCTACAATTTCACAAAAATCTAGACGTCTACCACCGTCGCTGTTTTTGTTGGCGTCACTAATCGTCGGAATTTTCGTAGTCGGCTTCAATAGTTACAAGTTGCACCTACGTCTACAACCGTCACATTTCAAAGTTCCAATTTCATTTTCGCACATAGGGACGCTCTTCAAAGTAGTACCGAGAATCTTCACTACAGTCCAAAATACTTTATCAAAGTACCGATTACATGGGGACGTACCCTTAGCATTGTTCATAGACTATAGGATGAAGTTAACGGCTACTAGCTATTCTGACAGAAGGTAGGTACCAAGATCAAATCCTGATGCCGGTAGCCCTTTTTGGTACAGAGTATGGTTCAAAAGTAGGTGTCTTTATGGTAGGCCTTTGGTAGGCGCACAAAACTTGGCACAAAACTAGCGTAGAGTAGGCATACTGTATGTGCGTGCGTTTGTGCACACTCTTGTACGGACGTACGAATCTGACGTATGATCATAGTACAATGCACGCCGCTGGACGAATTTTTTTAGCGAACTGACACGGCGTAGGATGAGTTGTGTTATGGGCTTTTCATGTGATCTTCTTAGATCGCTACTTTGATCAGCGACCGTCCGATCGTCCAAATGTGACGGTTAAAATAAAAAAACACCTCTGAACTCACAGAAAAAGAAAAATTTGTTCGAATGTTTTTCAAAATTTAGACATGACGTTTAATTCTCTATCGATCGATGTGCAACTCAACCCTGTTATTATTTTTTTTTCATTTTGCGACCAATACAATATGGGTCTTAAGGTCATATTGTATGTTTTACATACAATAGGCATATTGTATGGGCCTACTTTCACCTACTTTTGAACTATGGTACAAACTAAGTATTTAGCCTATTCTTTGTCTCCTTGGATAGTCTCCGGTCTTCAGTGACTGCAACGAGTATGGGGACTGGAGAGTGGAGCGAGAAGTAGGCTGCCTTGTTGATTTCCTCCTTTTACTTTTCCTATTCAGACCTAGAAAATACATGAATTTCAACAAACTGTAAACAAGACTCCACTGGATTTTGCACATTGTCATCCTTCACAACACGCAGCATCAAGATAGTACTTGAACATGGTATTGAATGGCGGAGCAATAGGGCGCCAACTGAAAGGCACTCCATTCAAGGAAGCCTCGATTTCATAAACTTAATTCTCTTTGTGCCCGAGAAGAAATTCAGGTGGTGTAGGCTGATTGATGAATTTGAGGATTTGAGTATCCCAATATGAACAGATGAAGCTTTTCTGGAAATCTTCCCCCAGGGTGGCGCTTGGCACCGCTTCTCAAGTTTTTTCTTAAGAATCTTGTTTGAGCAGCTCATGGGGGCGCCAGTGGTAATCGCGGGTTGAATGCGTTTTTTCGAGGTGATTGGAAGGCCCTCCATGCTGAGCACGAGGATCGAGTTTCTACTGCAATCTGTGTACATCTTCAACCTGCGTTTCACGATTTCTTTTCGAGTACTCAGTTCGGGGTGGCCAATCAAGGGGTTTCTGAGGTTGTGGTTCACCTTATTCTGGCGATGTTCGATTGTCATCTGAATTGGGTTGTGCTCTATATTGATGATTCAAATGCCTTCAATACGACAAATGAGAACGTTATATCTGTAGAACATATAGATGTTGCTTCATTGACTGTCAAGATCTTCCTATTTGTTCGGGCCTTCTTCTTTGACAAGTAGCCTCTCTTTCTCAACTAATAGCGACGTCGTTCCATTTTTTTCTTACAACCGACACTCTGGAAGACCTTTATTTATGGCGCCGTCCAAGCTTCTGCTTCCGGTTTCCTCTCTTGCCTCTTCCTTTCAATGGCGGAGGACAAGCAAATCATTGGACCCATGGACGAAGTTGTGCCGTTGGCCTAAATGTTTTTCAGAGTTCGGAAATATATTTCAAGATTCAAGATGAAAAGATTATTCAAACTATTCTGTTCAACTGTCCAACTGTCTTGTTTGGTCACATTCTGGTCTCCCCCGTTTCAGTCCCACCCTGTAGTTTTGGGACCCTTACTCTATTCTATGGAATTCGGACGCTAGGTTGCTCGACTAGCTCGAGAATTATTCTAAACGGATAGCTTCAAACTGATTTGTCCCGTGTGGTCTACCTCCAAAGTATTCTTAATCCTCGGTTAGCTTTAGTTCACAAGGTGTTGGGAGAGAGGGAGAGGGAGAGGGAGAGGGAGGCATGTTCTGCCGCCATCTGGTTGTATTGTCAATGCTGGCCAGGGGGGGAGAGGAGAGAAGGTTGATTTTGCCAACTTGCTCTGGATGATGACGTCTGTTGCAAAACGGGTGTAGGTAACCAGATAGGAATGGAAAGACGTGGCAATTGGAAGGATGTTCTGTCAATGTAATCTGCCCGGTTTCTAGTATTTGGCTTGTTTCTAGTCATTTTTTTTTCTCATACAGCTGAATTTCCTGCACTTTTTTGGCTGTTTGCTTCTTTCGATCGCATGTACCCATATAGTTCATAATTGCCCTTTCCTAATGAAGCTCAGATGAATATGACGACGTTGTGAAATGTGGGATACATGTCACATCACATTGAAAACCTCTTATGCTGCTCTTTTGTACTAACGAAAGGGAATGACGAACTATATATCACAGATACATTTACTTAGTTGGGTGAACGCCAGTCAATTCTCAACCATTTTCCTGCATGTGCGTGTAAATTTAATTGGTTTTAATTGGTTTTGGAACAATTTGCATGAAAATGGATTTTTTTTCTCATGTGAGAAAGACATTGGAAAGTGGGTTTCCCCATGCAAACAGTTTACGGATGGACAGACAACAGGCGAGAACAAAAAGACAAGTAGCGCAATGCAAGTGCACTATTCCATAGACAAGTACGCTACCTTGCGTAATTCTCTCGTGCATTGAAAAAATACATCAGCGACACCCCAACCAAGGAATAATTCCTGTAGGGAATGTTGAACCAAGATCCATTCAGTTCTTTCTGAAAGAAAATGTGCAGATATCAGCTGGTTTTTGAAATCAAGATTTTCTATTAGCATCAAATTGAATTCAACCGCAATAACCGCTCGGCTTTCCTGTAATGTTCAGTGCCTAGGGACCAACAAGATGTAATCCGGATAATGACGAATCCAGATAAAGGCTAACAGGGGCATTGCATGGGATTGGAGACTTCGCCCCATCAGCTCCAGAAGCAGTCATTTCAAGGACATTTTCCATGATTGGGCAGTTTAGTACCGTCCAGATCAAATTCTACGGTCATGAACTGCCCAATCATCGAAATCAATTTTGAAATGACAACTTCTGGCCCTGATGGAGCACAGCTCTAAGAACCATTACTCCAACAAAGGTGGAGACATGTAAACCCGTCCCAAGTTACAAGAATTGCCCAAAGTGCACAGCTCAGTGGCCTCCAAAACGACAAAAACCACGTCCAAAATGATGGTGCTGAGAGCTTTTTCAATTAGTCATCAGTTGACACAAAGTGGTTACCGCACATATACAATAGTGTTTCGTTACAAACAAGAAAAAACACAACCTTATCGACAAGTAATAATAAGCTTTATCAAACCGACCGGTGGTAAACCGTCTGAGACTGTAGACCAAGGACAATCACCCCTGTCAGACACAATCGCTAACAACCAAGCAAATCTAGTGGTGTTAAGCATCGAGGGAAATAAATGCACCATTTCGAAACTTTATGATTAGGTTGTTTATTACCAAGAAGCTCCTAAGTTAGTAAAAACAGAACACACTGTCCTAAGTCCAGGCCTTGAAATCCCTTGCTGTCAATCACAGCACTTGGTTTCAAGAAAAACTTGGACGTAAGTTAACTGAACCAAAAACTATACGTGCCTCCTCTAATCCATGTTTTTCGAAGGACCTACCAAACAGAAATCGTTGACAGTTACACAATTTAGGTTTACAGTCTAGGGTTTAATTGTAAACTATTGCCAAAATTTTACACCCTGTAATGTCTGTCTCGAATCTCACGTGTGTGTGTCGAAACTTCAACTTATGCTGTAGTCTATTCACTGTTGAACCATGCACAAGTCTATAATTGGACAAGAAAACTAAAGTGTGGGAATATCGAAAAAAAGGTAAAATAAAAACACATTTTAATTCAAATTAATGCTAACTTATTAAAAATATCAAGGTGATCCCCTTCGACAGTTTGACAAAAAAAGGGGTTCGAGATGAACGTATCCTCAATAAATGTCATTAATAAATGTCTAGCCTGTAATTGTTAAGTGACAGTATTTTAGGTGACAGCTTCCGGTGCTGAGTTACAGTAAGAGGTGTTTAAACATAGTAACCGTGTCCCTGAAAACCCAACTAAAACAAAAATCACACCGACGACAAGCCCCAACCACGTTCGTCTTCGATCAACTCCCGCAGATCTGGACAAAAGCTCCGTTCCCGCAGCGGGGAATAAAGAACCACATGCCAGAACCATCCAATAGTCCAATCCTCGATAATCAAGCCCAGCGACCATGGCTCCCCAGGCTCCAACGGGACCAGCTAAACCTGTCAAAACTGATGCCATAAGAGCTGAAGATCCACTCTTATTCGCACCATACATTGCACTAGAAACAGCGATTCCTCTTGGTAGTCCATGGAGGGAGACAGGGACAAGCATGTACATACCGAGACCTTCGGCATGTGGTGCCGCGACTCCCAACATGAGACCTTCTGATAAAGCGTGACACACTACCGATCCACATGCGAGAAACGCGGCCATAGTTAATGGAGATATCCAAAAGTTCTTCTCCTTAGGAAGAATTTCTCCAGCGAAGCTTTTCATGTTTGCCGTTTGGCCCTTCGCTAACCTTGCCAAGCCTAAGTAGATAAAGGCACCGGTGTAAAGTAAAGCCATTATTGCCAAGAAACTCATTTTGCCATTGAGGAGGAGTTGTAATGGATGCCATACAGCGAGAGCGAGCATGACTCCTCCCGATAAACCAGCAAGTAGTGTTGAATGGAGAGACACAATCCTTTTGAAAAGAACCACCAATAGTCCTCCAAAGAGGGGTCCCAATACAAAGAGGAGAGCATAAAGTGCAGGTCCAAAATACTCCCATCTGCAAAAAGCATATAAGAAACCAGATGAGAGTGTTGGACAAAAGGATCTGTGAGAAAGGAAATGGCGTACAGTGAAGGATGATTACAAAAACATATATATTTAAAAAGCTCAAAATGACGGGTTTGTCGAAACTAAGAACCTAATAGCAGCTTCACAGCAACACCCATATTGTTTTCGCAAGTCTTTCCGAACATTAAAAAGGTCGTATTATAATCAGGTACACTGCCCATCTTTATTAGTGTAGAGGAATTATTAAAGCAAATGCGGATTAGAATGTATTACACTAATTTAGTAACAATACGTGCCCACTTGTAGAACACTTTGTTAAATAATATTATTAACCCTATTTTGTGATTTTTTGTCAAAAACAGCCGCCACTGTAGTAGGGTTATTAAAACTAATAGCGATGGGCAGTGTACCACAATGCCAAATTGTGCCCTACTTGAGAAGTCCACCCAGTCCTTACAACAAAGTGCCCGCACATTCCATCAAAAACATAAGGAGGGTCACCTTCTAAAAGGTCACCAGTATGCCAAAACGTGTCTGAAATGCAAAATTGTGTCTTTAATGCCAAACTATGTCTTACTTGGGGAGTCCATCCAGTCCTTGCAGAATAGTGCTCACACACTCCATCACCGCCACCGCTATAGTCGCCGCCGATGCCACGTGAGATGCATTTGATTCCTGCAACTCCGGCAACAAAAACCATTAATGGCAAAAAACAAAAGATTGAATGACTGAAAGACAAACAGCACAAAACAAAAGACAAAAGACTGGAAGAGAAAAGATAAAAGACAAAAAGTGACATGGACTGCACATCAGCTTTCCTCGGCAATAACAGTGTGAAAGATGACACGATAATAATCCCAATCACCTCAATTTGTTTTTCCAGACATCAAGTTTGAAGGAATTCTGCTTTTCTCCGCCAAGCTGTTTCCTTATAATCATAACCTTCAATGATCCTCCAAAACGACTGAATCTATCTCATGGGATGCTCCTGACTGGCCTAGACAACTACCATATGGCTAACAAAAATCAGCACACAAAAGAAATGATAAGAAGCTTCTAATAACTCAAGATCTAACTCAAGAAGCAGAGGTTCTGAGGATAATATTTCCCACAAAGATGGATTGTTTTGTAAACTCTGAGTAAAATGCCAAGACATCTTTATGCTGATGTTCCCTTAATCAAACCTTTTAATCAATCTTACAGCAGCTTGCAATGAGAATAAACATAAAGAATGCTCGCCTACAATACAAAAACTTTAAAAAACATGCAGATCAAGAAAAAATCCCAGCTAAACCCTTTGTACTTTGTCTACCCCAGGAGCAAATTACATTGTCCACCGCTATCGGTGTGAAGGAGTTATTAGTATTAAAGCGAAATTAGTATCAATAATACAAATGTAGGGCAGAGGGACGTGGCCAATTCCCTTAATAGAGTTACCAGCACTATTTAATGATTTTCGTCCAAAAAAAGCCGCAACCAAATTAGTGTTATCAACCTAAATACAGATGGGCAGTGTAGTGTACTATAGTGCACCGTACACTCCATATAGCCGCCCCCCAAAAAAACGTACTCAGAACAGCTGCTCAAATTTTTGACAGCAAAAAACATAAAGTAAAAACAAAACATCAATTAAGGTGTCTTGGTCCCAAATGCAACCTTACAAACCTTTAAAAAAGAAGGTGCGAAATTCTGCGTCTTCTAAAACCATACATTTGGAGAGAAAATAAATGTTCTAAAACTGCTCTCACCTTCAAACTGTCGGGCATCACCTCACCGAAAACCATCCAAATCATACAGCCTGCCGCAAATCCCATACAAATTGGGAGGAATTGATTGAAAGTTTCTGCGCACAAGAAAGCCGGTACTGCAACCAGAGGCTGCGGTTACCAGCCAAAATTTGCCACGTCAGAGTGTTTACAAAGCATTGGTCTAAACCGGTCACAATAAAAATTACATTTGGAATTATATTGGGTTTGCATACTCTATGCTACTCATTAGTTTTCGGCGTACACAGAAAATAAAAACAAGAAAAAAAAAAAAAGACAAGTTCGTACGTGCAGAACATAAAAACTTGCAATAACTACAGCTTTTGTTCTCAAAGTACTGTCGTCTCCTTGCATACGCGAGACTAGAGTGCGACAAAATCGGACTCAAAACCAACATCATCTACCACTTAAAATATCAAACACAGCTTGCATAAAACAACAAACCACTAACCTCAACCAATCAGAATCCACGTGCCAGAATTCACTCTCAAAGTCAAAAAATCCCCACTCTATCTCTAAGCACTAAACCTTTTCAGCTACAGCACGACGATAAGACAAAAAAAACAACAAAACAAAATACAAAACAAAAAAAAGCCAAAAGATAAAAAAGATAAAGCATAAAAAAGACAAAAACAAAGCTGACCTGCGGAAGACTTGTAAAGATGCTCCAAAGCATGGCATGTCGGGCAGGAACTCCCCGAGAAGCCATAACCATGGCTACCGCGAGGCCTTCCGGGATATTGTGTATAGCAATGGCAATGGTAACCAGAAGGCCCTGGACATAGCCTGTGGGACCCGCAAAGGACACTCCTACTCCGGACCCCTCACCAAAAGAGTGAAGAGTCATTATCGCAATTATAAGGCACATTTTCCTCGCATCAGCTCCTTTGAGCTCCATCATCTTCACATCACCGAAACTCTCCAGTACCTGCAGAAAACAACAAAATGAATAAAATATTATGTGATGAGCTATACTTCTCCTTCTCACTTCTGTAAAACGGATTTCCTGTCCAAAAATGAACATGTGTTTACAGTTACAAAACTGTGCAGTACCGGAAAGAAATCGCAGGCGAAGGAAACCAAAATAAAATGGCATATAATGATCCTTACTCAGTCTCCCCCAAAGAGAGGGAGAGAGAAAAAGGGAGGGATAGGGAGGGAGACGGCGGGAGATAGAGAGGCAGGGGGAGAGAGAAAGGGGGAGGGGGAGGGAGGGGGGGGGAGGGGGGAGGAGAGGAGAGGGGGAGGGAGAGAGGAGAAGGCGAGGGCGAGGGCGAGAGCAAGAGAGAGGGGGGGAAGAAGAAGAGGGGAGGCAGAGGGGGGGAAGAGGAAGAGAGGGAGAGGGAGAGGGAGAGGGAGAGGGAGAGGGTGAGAGAACCTTCTGGCTGACGAGGATGAACAGTCCTCCTAGGAGAATACCGATGACCACACACTCTCCTCCTCCATGAGCCTGGCCTTCAGATACCAAATCAAAACTGGCTGCGAGCATAACTCCACAGGCTATACCATTGCAGATGCCCTGCCAGGCTGGCGCCAGAGTGAAGAAAAAGAACGGAATGGCTCCAAGACCTGTCGCTGTAGCCATCAAAAAAGTCAAAATAGCAACAGTCGAAACCGGAACATGAGGTCGCTCCAATACTCCGTTTATTAAGGCGCCGGAACCTAGAGTCTTAGGCTGGACTGAATCTGCCGGCGACTTGATGCCGGCCGGCTTGTGGACTCCGAGAACTTCCGTAGTTGTTAGTTTGTCAACGTCGGTTTGCCCGGTTTGAGAAGCAAGCCCTAACGCCGCCATGGACAGGCAAACGGAAAAGAACAGCCATAGTCTGCGAGTTTCCTGCCGCCCTAAACTAACACTCGGCATGGCCGTAAAGCAGATTTTCAACATAGAATAGGAAAAAAAATCGCCGTCCTAAACCTTTTCTCCGGTTTCTCCGACTTTCAAGTTAGCCTTAGCCTCACCATAAATTCAGGAACAACGACGAATGAACAAGGTGACAAGGAGAGAAGGTAACAGTTGCCTGGTATTTGATTTCATACAGTTCTATACTCCAAAGGTAAAGCTTGGAAAAGGTTGACTCTAGTTTGGTTCAGACTGCCGGAGAGCGGAGAAGAACGAACGAAGTACAGTACAGTACTGTACTGTACTGTAATGTACTGTACTGTAGATCTCCCATCTTCCTACGCGCAAGCGTGACAGAGAGACTTTCGGAATCGTACGGAAATGAACGCCGACGACAAAAAATAGGGAGAGATTAGGGAAACTAAATTCACAGGGTGGAATCTGCTATATCTACGAATCCTGCAAGAATATAAGATATTTTCGCTATAGGACAAACGATTATCGTACTGTAATATTGTACACACTGGTCGTGGTACCTTCAGGTTTGTGAAATTTGTGTACTAAAAGAGGGAAAAGGTACAATATGACTTCCTTTGTCGTATACTCGTATGGGAGGAAACTCTAGCAGGCACCGACATTAGTTCTGTAAATTGGAAAAAGATTCATTTCTTGAAGATTCTGTGTACTTCAGACCCGAGTGCAAAATCCGGTCGAGTCAAGCCGTTTTTTCCTAGTGGCGTCAACCGGCATATATCAAGCCGAATAACAGGGTAGCTTTCAGCCCTCTGTTCGGACTGGTTACTTGACTTTCCTGAGCAAACGGTTACGGTTTATTATCGGCTCCGATAAACCTCCAGGCAGTGATGTGTGAACACTTTCACCGTCATGTCCACAGTCGCCTGACGGGAAACTATCACATACGGCACGCATCCTGTTTGAAAACGCTCTCATTCCATGTGTGAGACGCGCTACTTGGAACGACAGCTCACTTTCCACATGGATATATCATTTATGGCTGCAGCGCTGGTGGCGGCAAAGTGCCAGCTGTGCTTGCCAGCTCTGCTGGGATGTGTACTTCACGGCCAGCGCATCGATTGAGCATTTATGAACCCATCAGAGTATAATATCCGTCGCAAACCAGATTCGGGGGGATTGTGTTTCCCATATATCCGTACAGTAGTTTGTATTATCGCGTGCATCGATCCTGTATCGTACACGATGCTTTTTCCAATACGCAAATATATGATACAGAATAAGTTCCATATCACACTTCAACGTCTGAAATTCAATACGATGTGTCACTGAAGTTCACGTTTCTCCGCCACGTGGGCGTCATGGCCTCCGAGACATTCTAATTTGTCGGTTCAATATTACCGACGGAAAGATGCTTCGATGCCAGTTTGGAAAGGCATCTGCCACGATTCCAATGCCTATGAATTACGACCTTTTAGCCACGTGGCCCACCCAGATATTCAAAAAAAATCGTGATTTCATGCACCGGGGGCAAGTACAGTACTGTACTGTAGTAGCCTTCTCCGCGTGGCAATTTGTTTGATATTTGACGGTCTTCAGACGGCAAGTCGTTGACCGTTCCGTCAAATGTGCGCTTTTTGGTCTCTTCATTTAGTTCAATTCATGTGTTTCGCCGACCTTCCAATGATCCGATTTTTGCTCTCTTTCCCTACAGATATTTAGGCCAGCCGTTGCCTACAGATTCCGTACCAAACCAAACTAAAACATCACCTCTCTTAAAGCTTTACCAGCTTATTCTTCTTCACCATTGTACCTACATTCCTCCTTCCTTAAAGTTAATTTGAAATTTTGAAGGTTTCAACTTTCAAGAGCATTGACGCGAGAACAAAGCAGGGATCATCTCTTCACCACTTGTACGGACATTACTCCTCCCTGAAATCTTCTTCAAGCTTTCAAGAGTTTTGTTACGAGAACAAAACAGGTGTTATTGCCAGTTTATTATGGCATCTGCGACAGCCTCTGTTGGTTTCACATCTTTACGGGAGCGATTCGTACGGACAGTGTACGAAGGAGGATTATTACGTCTTGCTACAGCTGGACCACACAAGCGGATGAGTACAGCTGTTGATGCAAAGACTGCAGAGGAGAAGGCAGCCATGGCGAAGAAGAATAGTGAAGCTGGAGAGAGCGACTGGGCCGCCATTTTCATTCTCTGTAAAGACTGAGGAACCACCAGCAGCAATCAGATTTTTTACGACCAGATAAACTTGGATCTTGATTGCAACAGACAGTAGATGTAGTGGCACGCACAGTTTTGTAAATACTCTAGGTTTTAGTTTAGAATTAATCGAATCTTACATGGAAAATACATTTATTTGTGAGTTCTAGAATTTGTTTTTTCTTGCATTTCATTCCGTTAGTTTGTGAAAAAGTTATGGAAACCTTTGTCATGAAAGGTGTGAGATTTCAGAAGTCTGCAATTTATCTAATTAGGCCGGCCTTGAAGATTAGCGATTTAAAAGCTACATCTGTCACACGTGTGGATGTTCACACGAGGCGCCTAATGGTAGTCTCTGCAATGTTCACATTGAGAGATTGAAAAAGTGATGACCAATTTGTCGACAATACTGCCACCAGTGAAGTTTGGTGTTGTTTCTGGTAGAACTGCGAGCTCCTTGTAGGATTACGAATAGATTTCACGGGGCAGTTTTGGAGGAAGGATGGGTTTCTTTCAGACATTGTCCATACTGATAGGCATGTTAGGCATGTAGGCTTTTGAAAGAAAAGGTGAGGGATGTCTCAGAAAATAGAGTCCAGTGACCTTGCAGCCATCTGTCTGTGGCTATGATTTTTTGTTTTCTGTAAATGTATAGAAAACTCTTAATGGATGATGAATTTTTTACTGTGTCTGGTACATAGTGTTCAAGATATTAAGGGAAATGAAGGTATTAAAGCCGTTTGTTGTACGTGTTTGGCAGAGTGTTAGCAGATAGGCAACACGATTTTGAAGTTGAAAGCCTAAACTGCAACCGATTCTTTTACGTGTATCCCTTTTCAGCTTCTCTTTGGTGACATCTTTTTGCGTGTTGTTTATTACTTGGAACCTCATCGATTCTGCATAATTTAAAACACCCTAGTGCAAAGGTTGTCTTACATTCAAGATGTGTGAAAACTATTTTTAATCTGTGACAGGAGATGATTTTAACAAGAACGCCGTACAACTAGTCCGCTTTGTTTTCCTTCGTCCTGTTAACAATAAAAAGAGTCGGCAAAGCACGTCTCTCTTTCTTTTTGCTGAATTCATGTACAGAGCTTTTGCATTTGACTTTTTGTTATTTTTCTAGTCATTTCAACAGGCACATTTGTATGTTTTTACCATTTACACTTTGCCTAGAATATTTGTCGAACTATTTCAAAATAATTGCTATTCTTTACCTGATAAATATGTTTTTCTTTCACCTTATCTCAGGCTATGTCATGCCCTCTTCAGAAGACAAAACTGCAGATTTGTTGAGGAACTCTTTTTCTCATGTTTGTCAAAGCCTTCTCAACCTTTGGTATGGCTCATAAAAAATATTGTTCGTTGATTTCATCTGGGCCGTCTGAAGGAGGCGTATACCATGTATAACTATGTTGCAATAGTGAAAAAAAGAAAAGTAGAAAAGAAGAGTAGAGTAGAATAGAGAAAAAGAAACAGAATTAAATATTAAATGCTAAAAATAGACCTGGCATGTTTCTTTTCGTTTTAAATTGAGTTAATAAATCTAGATTTAATTAATGACGCTAATACAATAGAGTCTGATATTCAATTCTAACTTTAAAGCTAATCTAAGGATATGCTCCGCACAAATGTGATAAAGCATCCGACCGAATTACTGTTATTATCACTAATAACGATTAGCGGTGTAGCTATACATGTATGGCTTTGATAATCTTTGACCTGCAAAAAGTGTTGAACCTCCATAAGCGAAAAAAAAATGGAGTAGCTTTTATTGGAATTTCTACGTTTTTGTGCCATTTAGCACTGTTTATTTTATTTTTTCAAAAACATGTTTAATGAAAATCTATCAAGATTCTCCGACCATCCAAGTGTAGTTATTGACCGTTCGAATTCTTTTGTCATCGCATCGGTGAAGTAATCAATCTGTCATGTTAGTATATGACCACCGTCCTCGAGGAGGACGGTTATCAGCCACTAATCATATACAATAGCTACACCTGGATAACTAATCAAGTTGACACAACCAGGAACAAATTTAGGGTACGGCCCCATGTGGCTAAGTAGGAGTTTTTTTCGGTCGTTTTACTTTAAAACTTAACGCCGTACTGCTAAATTTGCAACCACATGAAAAATCTCAATATTGTAACGCACAATTTGCCTCATCCTCGAACTTAGGATGTACCAAAAGTTGTGGTCTTGTCTTTTTTCGACCCACTTTCTTGTCATCATCAAAGTTATCTTAAAACACATCGGCGATATGTTTTAAATAAATTAAAACCGCTTTCACAAATAGAAAAACATATTAGCACGTTTGAAAAGTTTTCATAAGTTTTTGACGACGAAAAAAAAGTACAAGGTTGTTTGTTTATGTCCACTTGCATCTTGTACGGTTTTTCTTTTGTTGGGGTCTCAAGGTAACAACGCCATTTCACGGAAAGGTGAAAAATATGTGAAGTCAAGAATTTGTAGAAAGATCAGAGTTGATGTCACACTGGTTGGAAAACTTGTAATCATTGATACAAATTCATGTTATATATTGATCCAAAAGTTTAATAGGTAATTTCATTCAGTTAATCGGTATTGAAAGTATTGTCAATAGGTGGTCGACCACGGATGAGTATCGGAGTTAACTTTGTTGAATCTTGAATTTGACGAATTTATTTATCAATTCTTTTTGCTCTTGATTCCGTAAAAAACTTGAATTCTCTATATTATGTTGATTTAATATAGTGTATAATTAGATTTGTGCACTTATACTTAACGTTCATAGGATTGAAAATGTATAGCAATCCAGTTAACGGTTAAAAACAAGCATGAATTTAACAAATACCGAATAATGAAAATGCATGTTCAATGTGAAATTCATAAAAAGTGAAATTGAATTTTAATCGGCCAATAGGTTGATGAAGTGAAGACAAATTTCTGAGCCAAGTTGTTTGAATTTATGAAACCAAAAGTAGTTGAGTTGCGAATTTACATCTAACATGGTACTTAACCTTTGTAATAATTGAACTTATGTTTGCTTCAAACTAATGAAGCCAATTTTTTTTGTGTTGCGAATAAATACTACGTAAATTTGTAGTTTACCTTACTGAACTATTTGATTGGACAAGAACTATTTGATTGGATAATAACTAATACAGTAAAAATATTGAAATAAGTTACCTTTTTCAAACCACTTTCAACTTTTCTACCAAACGCATGTTTTTCCAAATTTGAAGATTTCCAAAACTTGTGTTAGGAAAAAAAAAAAGAAGAGAGAGGGAGAGAGAAAAAAGGAGAGGGGGAGAGAGGGAAAGGGGAAAAGGGAGAGAAGGAGAGGGAGGGATTGGGAAAGAGGAGGAGGGAGG
>JBBHKE010000967.1:307801-317801 GCA_037447655.1 Zygnema cylindricum
AGTAAAACTTTTGCAACCTTAAAATAATAACAACAAAAAAAAAAAGAGAAATAATAGCGAATACACGTTTTTGCTGAAAAACTGTATAATAAAAGGAAATCGAACACAACATTTGGAAAGATTCCAATAAGTTCCAAAATCCTATAAACTCCCATAAAGTTCAAACTTCCTTAACACCCCCAAAAATTCCAAAAGCTACCAAAAACCTCCAAAACATTCCATGAATCTCAAAAGATCACAAATTACAAATTCGAGTAACAAAATAATAAAGGAAATAAAAAATCATTCTTCTTAAAATATTGATACTCAGTAAACTTTGTTGGCATCTATTTCGTTAAGGATACCAAAAATCAACTGGAGGTGTTTGGGCTACACCATTCTTTTTAATTATATTATAGGTCAACTAAAAACCATAGGAATTGCTTTATCTACGGTTGTTTCAAATGACTCATAGTTATAAAATTCTTCTTACTAAAAAATAAAGGAAATAATAAAACAATGAGCTTAAACATTAAACACTAGAAAACTCTAAGTACCTTACAAAACCTCCAAAAACCATCGAAAACCTTAAAAACCCCCACAATTCCTTCAAACTTGAAATACCCTCAAATATCCTAAAACCTTGAATAACCTTAGAAAGGTTTACAACACAAGCTAAAGGAAAATAATATGTCAAAAAGTCGTTTTTGCACATAAGCGATAATAAAGAGAAAAAAAAAAACAACAATAATAAAATTCCAACGTTTTCAAAATGATCAACATTGAGAACCGAAAGATAGCAATGGCATTTATAGAAACCTGTGGAGAACAGTCCATGTCGACTTACTTGTTTTCTCTTATGGTCGTGTGTTTCAACTCAATTCCCCCGGCATTATTACTACGAATTAAATTAGAATGCACTTTCTTATGTCACCGCCGCTCACTTTCGAGGATCGGCGTAGTTGTTTTATACTTTTTTTACGAGAAAATAAAAAATATTAGTACAAAATGACACATTTTGTACAATACGCTATTTGAAAAACCGTATAAATTAGAGTCGTTGACATTAATCCAGACTATACAAATATTAAAAAAAAAAAAAAAATACTAACAATAATTTAGGTTTGGGGGGCAAAAGTTGAGGGCGCGTAGATACTGTTATTAACACCATAACGATTGACGGTGTTGTGTTTGTCTGGGTACATTATTATGTTGTTGATTTTGTGATTAGTTTTTTAATGTGCTTGGTCGATATGTCGTAGGCTAAGGGTGAAGTTCCACGAGACAAAAAGTAGAGTTGTTTATAGAAATTCGTAGCTTTCCGTACTCCGATGTACCATTTATTTCTTTTTATTTGCAATTTTTTATTTTATTCACAAAACATCATTACAAAGAATTTTACCCCAAAGGACCGAGAGCTAACAATTAGTGTGGATATTTTTTTTGCGAGACATTCGCTCCAATCCGTTTTGGAATTGAATACCCACCTCACGTCCTCAAGGTGGCTTGTATTTTACAAAAGTAGCATAGTTGCCATACGTGAATGATAAAGATACGTGTCATAATGGATCATAACCATGAATCTCAAATTCTGCACATGGTATGTACCTCCGGACAAAGTTGACGCGAGTCCACGAAAACGCAATATAAAATTTGAAAGTTATTATGTAATGCGTTATTGCCACGCTTTTTATGAAATCTCTTTCGCCACGCTCTCTTTGCCATTCTTTTAGCTTCGTAGTTTCTCGCACAAAAAATACACATTTATGTGGTACAATGACTTGGTAAGCAATTGCATGGTACTTTGTATGCATATACATAGTATGCACATGAAAATATGACGTTAAAATTGTCGAGTAAAAAATATTTGATGGTTTTCAATATCTGATATTAGCTTACAAGGTACCACCCAAGAAATAACATGTGGTTTAGAGGGTCTATACCATGTTCCCTCGGCCAAAACATAAAAAACAAACCAACCTCGAACCAACCAACCAACCACCAACCAACCAATCAACCAACCAACCAACCAACCAACCAACTAACCAACCAACCAAAATCAACAAGCCTCGAAAAAAGCCTCGGCCCAACCTTGAACCTCGTTCATGTTTTTTTTTTTTGATAGAAACATCTTGATGGAACTTCGACCTAAGTGCTTATTCAACGGTGCTTTTTTGTTTAGTTTGCTTCTCATTATAGTCATTATCTTTTAGTTTTATGGCTCCCTTGTACTCAGGTTGTTTACCATCGGTCTTTATTTATAAAGTAATGTACAACGTGAATCGCTATTAGAGTTATGTGAAACATAGCATAAAGAAAAAAATAGCGTCATCAATTCTATTTTGGGTTCAATGGCTTAACGCCAACAAAAATTAACAGTCATTTATGCTCCTACCACTAATTTGGATACACATTGCCATATTGTAGCCGCGGTAATCTGTATATCGATTGATTCGAGGTGCGTAACTTGTGCCACACACAAACAAGGTATGCTACGATTTTCACCGAGTCCAGTCCTATCTTTTGATTCGCCAGCCAATCGCCGAAATGTTTAGTACAAAAGGTACATATATGTACTTTCAGCTGGTTAAACGTAAACGACACAGAGATGCGTCAAAAAATGTTCGATTCAGAGTGGTCCTTGCAAATGGTGAGCGAGGTCATCGTGTCCGTCGAATGCATTCGATCTCGAAAAAACTACAGTACACCCATTGGTCCTTTACAATCCGGAAATGCTCCACAAAACGTTTGTACCATTTATTTCGGTCACGTGGCCAACAAATCCATCGTAGCTGTACGTTCCTCCAGCTGTCGTCAATTAATTCGTATGGACGACTCACATAAATTCCCTGCTCTATGAATTTATTGTCCGTACAGGTGGCGATTGCCCTGCATCCGGAATCCGCTGTCACGAATAAACCCCGCGATATTATTCGCATGTCATGGCGTCACATGGTCGTCGAAACTTCGTATCCGGATCGCTTTTCGCTGGCGAGCTTCCAAGTACATTCGTACAGCACAGTACAGTACAGCCGAACCATCGCATGAATAATGAATTCCATCCGTACGTCAAACTCCCAAACCCTCAGCTTTTTCTCCACCAATCACCGTACATTTGTGTCTACACTAAGGGTGTGTCCCCATGTACTTGTAACTTAGCGAAATTACTTTGTATTTTAGCGCGGATCCGCCGGACCCGGTTTTCAAGTGTCCCTATGTCTGTAATGACGAAATCGTAACTTACGCTTGTGACGATTGTATACGTCGACAATACCTGTGACGTTTGTCAACGTCGACAATCTGTGGTCGCACGATATTTTTTGTACCTGCGTGTGACGTCGCATGTCTTACCGTGACATTGTAGACGTACCGCCCTCCAGCCTGTGCAATTTCACGGACGAAGATGAGGCGCTTTGCCTTCGCGTCTCCTGTCCGGTCGACGTGAAATGGCATCGGAATTTGAAGACCCCTGCAAAAAAAAAAATCCGTACTAGATGAAAACGGACAAATCCAAACAAATTGTGTACTTATCTTTGTCGTATTAGAACGCAAACGGACAAAACATAGCGAACTATGTACTTTTCTTTGTCCTTGGAAATCGTAGGATTTTTGTCGAAATTTAAGGCACGCGCGAAAATATGTTCCTATTTGTCAATCGAAAAAACCTAATTTTAAATCACATCGCGCATGTGTTTTAAAGATAAGGTTGAAGATGACGTTTTTTGTGGTCGAAGTGGGTCAAAAAGCACAAGACGACAACTTTTCGTACATCCTAAGTTCAGGGATGACGCAAATTGTACTCTACAAATTTGTGATTCCTTCGTACGGTTGCAACTTAGGCAGTACGGCGCTAAGTTTTACGACAAAACGACTGGAAAAAACCCTTACTTATGCATATGGGGACACACCCTAACTCAGTGGAGTTGCGCACTAAACTAAGGGTGCATCTCCACGTACTTGAAGCTTAGCGAACTTACTTTGTTATTTAGCGCAGATTCGGCGGACACGGATTTCAAGTGTTCCCTAAGTGTAGCAACGACATAGGGTATGTCCCCATGTGCATAAGTAAGGGTTTTTTTCTGTCGTTTTCTTGTAAAACTTAGTGCCGTACTTCCTAAGTTGCAACTGTACGAAGGAATCGCAAATTTGTATAGTACAATTTGCGTCATCCTCGAACTTAGGATGTACCAAAATTTGTCGTCTTGTGCTTTTCAACCCACTTCCACGACAAAAAACGACATCTTCAAACTTATGTTTAAAACACATGCGCAATGTGTTTTAAAACTAGGTTTTTTCGATAAACAAATAGGAACATATATTCGCACGTGCCGTAATTTTCGAAAAAAATCATACGATTTCCCAAGACAAAGAAAAAGTACAGAATTTACTATGTTTTGTCCGTTTGCATTCAATACGACGAAGAAAAGTACACAATTTGTTTGATTTTGTCCGTTTTTGTTCAGTACAGATGTTTTTTTTGCAGGGGTCTCGAAATTTCGATGCTATTTCACGTCCACCGGACAAGAGACGCGAAGGCAAAGAGCTTCTTCTTCAACCGTGAAACTGCACAGGTTGGAATGCGGTAAGTCTACAATGTCACGGTAAGACATTCGACGTCACAAGCAGTTCGAAAAAATAACGTGCGACAACACGGATTGTACGTTGACAATCGTCACAGATATTGTCAACGTATACAATCGTCACAAATATTGTCAACGTGTACAATCGTCACAAACGTAAGTTACGATTACGTTCTTACTCATAATAACACTTGAAAACCGGGTCCGACGGATCTGCACTAAAATACAAAGTAAGTTCGTTAAGTTACAACTACATGGGGACATACCCATAGTTACTTAAGGGTGTGACGATTGTATACGCTGACAATGCCTGTGACGGTTGTCAACGTCTGCAATCTTTGATGACGCACGTTGTTTTTTTGTAACTGCTTGTGACGTCGCATGAGTTTTTGTGACATTGTAGACGTACAGACAGCCATCATGTGCCCTTTCACAGCCGAAGAAGGTGCACTTTGCCTTTGCGTCGCCTATCCGCTCGACGCGAAATGGCACCGAAAAAATTAAGACCCCTTGCGAAATTAAATTTGTATCACGCGCAAACGGACAATACCAAACAAATTGTGTACTTTGCCTCGTCGTACATGAACGCAAACGGACAAAACTTAACGAATAGTGTACTTTTCGCTGTCCCTAGAATTCGTTTGAAATTTTTGTAATATTTTTACATGTGCTAATATGTTTTCCTATTTGTTTTTCAAAAATACTTTGTTTTAAAACAGATCATCCTTGTGTTTTAAAGAAAAGTTTGAAGATGACGTTTTTGGCGTGGTCGTGGGTTGGAGAACACAAAACGACAACATGTAGCACATCCTAAATTCAATGATGACGCAAAATGTACTTCTCTATTTTTTCTATTTTTTTGTACGGTTGAAACTTACTCGGTACGGCTCTAAGTTTTTCAAAAAAACGACAGAAAAAAATCCTTACTCTGGCATATAGAGACTCACTCTAAGAATCCATTTGCTATAGTATACCCCCAATCGTTTTCTTTTTTCCATCGTTATTTGAGTTAAACATTTATCTGGCAGCCAAAAGTGTGTAACCTTGTGATAGACCGTTGGATGTTGTTTTCGAGGCAAACAATCGAAAGGTATACAACGCATCGTTATTAAAGTTAACGCTAATATATACATCTAGCAGTAAATTGTAGTGTTGTGTATCGGTAGCCGATTTCCAATAACCGATATGTGATTTTTTTCTGATCCACCGAAAACAGATATATCGTTACGGTATATTGGTAAGGAAATAATCGCGGTAAAAAATCGATAATTGCGATAAATTACCGATAGATATCGGACCCGAAAATTATCGACGATAACTGTAGTTCAAACTACACACCTATACTGTTTTGTAGTGTTGTGTATCGGTAAAAAACTTATCGCGATAACACCGATACCGATAGTTATCGATTATCGAACGGTCAGAAGTTCCGATATAACGGTCTGGGACCAACAAATTCCATATCGGCGATAACTTAAAAAATATATAGTATGCATACAGTAGTACTTTATAACATACTGTATTATTTTATTGATTTTATATAGCGTGGCATGCCACGTATAGAAATCTGTTCCGTTACGGTTTAACTGCAATTTATTACGGCGAACGCGACACATAAACATTGACTGGTTAACTGAACAGAGTTTTTACGGCGTCGTACAGAAATTTACTAAAAAATTGGTGAACATGGAACTGGAAAAGGACGATGGGCACAAAAGTACAACGGACGCAATATAACATTCTGCCCGCCGCCGGAATCGAACGGACGACTTGGAATGAGAAAACACGAGCGGACGGGCCAGCGTGAGTGCCGGCATCCCGGAATGGCTCTTTTGGCAGCTTTTGCCAAAAAAACCGACATATTGACACGTGGCAGGTCCCCAGTGGATCTTAAGGAATTAAGGGACAAAGCCATGGCGTCGGATGTGAAAGGTACATCGTTTTTATTGGATCCGTATCAAAATCGTACAGATTTCATGGCGGCTACGGTACTTTCTATGCTTGTACACGTCCGTAGAATAAGACGTACAGTTGAGTGTACAGACCGTACATTTATCTGTACGGTCCGTACAGTTATCGCCGATAATTATCGTTATCGGCATTATCGCTGATAAGTACCCGATATTATCGGCTACTTATCGGCGATAAGACCGATGTTGATATATCGTACCAATATATCGATTATCGGATACCCAAAAAAAGGCCCATATCGGTTATCGGCAAATACTTACCGATACACAACACTACTGTTTTGTACATAGATACGGAATGTATTGTCACAAGTGCCATGAGATAGTATATAATGTATAAAATATAATATAATAAAGTGGAGAGTAATATGATATAGTATGATATATATTGTACACTTGTTGGCGATATAAAATTGTTGTTTTTGGAGCGATATAGCGCGATTCCTCACCGTTCAAAAACCAACAATTACACTGTGCATCGCTATTATCGTTAACATTTTTTTCCACTAATAAACCATCTTTTCTCCGTACACAGTTGTCCGATTTTTAGACGGAGACCGACAACCGGAAGGTGAAAATCTTACCTTTCAATCGAAACCGTCAGATCCAAAATTCGACAAGTGTGTACAGAGAAAAAACGTTTTAAGTGGCAAAAGAAACATTAAATCTAATAGTGATACACGGACGTAAACGCCTTTGGCACTCCTGCGGGGCCAAAAAGTTGCAAGATTTCGTGGATGCCTTCAAGACCCCTGCGGGGCTCGGAAACCTCGCAAGATCCAGTACAGGACACTGCCAATCGCTATTAGCGTAGAAGTTTCTTTAGCGTGTATGAAAAAATACCGTGGTTTACGCTAATTAAGACTTTGGAAATTTTGAGAAAAAACATACATTCTAATTGTTTGATTATGGTAATTTGGTCCTTTGAAAAAAAAATTGTTGGTCGCGAAAATGCTTACACTTATATAGGTCACTGTACAAAATCTGACAAATTGTTTACAAATTGTGCGCTCACACAGTTGAAATGCGGCTATCGGACGAATATGTGCCAACGGGATTTTTTATGACCTGGTTTGTTTCCATTTTAAGAACGCCCATTCTCATGCGTCCGCGATTACTAAAAGTAATTTAATATACTTTTTAGCTTAAAAAGGTGCATTTATATACGGTCTGACACTGACTGTACACCACTATATTCAAGAGACAACTTACTTTCATTTTGAACGGTACTCGGAAAACAACCTTAAAGTAAAGAAAAAATATAATAAACTACGCTATTTAATAACAAAAAAGGACGGAATTTGTATCTCGCTAATAGCGGTCAATGTATGTAGTGGAGGCGTGTGTAGTAGGGCGATGCGAACACGTGCGGTGCCTCCTCTCACCGCTCTCACAAGTTGTCAATAGCGCAAAAATTCCTCGGTTCAGTAAAGTACTGTAGTGGAGACGTGTGCAGAAGGTTACACCATGTATCGCTATTAGTAGTGTTGGGTATTGGGTAAATTCATATCCCGATAATTTCGATATTCAATATATCAAATATTGATCGAGCAGACTCCTCGATATATCGTACCGGGACCAACATAAACTATCGCGGTATATATCGCAATGCATAGTATTTTTTAAATTTAATATTTTATATGATATGTTTTTTTAGCGAAAAGACAAATTGTCTGATACGCCACGTACGATGTGATTTTTGTTCCGTGTCGTAAAGGTAGACGCCGCAAAATATAACTAACAAAAAAAGACTAATTTCGTAATTCATATAATTACTTATTTAGTACGTAGAGAACTTCACGTACGAAAAGTTCACACTAATTTAATCAAAGTATGATCTGATATTTTTTTTTCAGACTGTTTGTTTCAGGCTTTCAGGTAGGAATTCTTACCAATCTGCAACACTACACCGATAATCGTTATTAGTATTAATAACACTAATTTTGACGCGGCTTTTTTCGGCTCAAAATCATAGATTAGTGTTATTAACATTAAATTAAATTAACGCTAATATAGAAAGTATTTATTTAGTGTTAACCATTTTATATTACGTTCGTCGAAATTAGTGTGATGTACACGAAGCTCGTTAACGTACATCGCGTCGTCATGACATCTCAATTTTACAACATGAAGTGCGCTTCGCATGTAAATTAAATTTCAGTATCAATTAGCCGCCGGAAAGAGCGGAACATTAAGAAGTATAAACATTAAATAGCGCTAATTTTACTCTAGTTTACATGTTTCGTACGATTTCCAAACTGCACAAGTACGTATTTCGGCGAAAGTTGTCAGAACACTACACCTGAACTTGAAATTGTATCGATGACAGCTCAGCGTACACCTTACGAAATTGGCACACAAATTGGCGTTAAGTGCCAAATTAATGTTAATGCCTTTTTTTTTTGGACAAAATCACAAATTAACGTTAACAAGAAAACAATGTCTACGCTATTTTTTTTTATACTAATAACGATTAGTGGTGTAGTACTTCAAGCAACAATTGCACTAGTACTGGCACCTACAGTGGCATCTACAGTAGCACTAGCATTGGCAGCTAGAGTAACACTAGCAGCAGTAGCAAGAATAGTTATAATTTTTTTATATTGCATCGATTATTGGCGGTACGATATATTGACGGTATATTGGAGATATATCGCGATATTTACCTACTCGACATATTGAGGCGATATATCGATTATCGGGTACCTGAAATTCGATACATATCGAATATCGGCAAATAGTCCTCGATACCCAACACTAGCCATTAGGGTTAATGTTCTTTTGTTGCTGAAAACATCTTTTCTCCATACACACTTATCGGAATGTGGATCTGACGGTTGCGATTGGATGATAAGATTCTCACCTTAACCTTGTGGTGGTCTCTAACAGGAAATAGAACTATGTCTGTTAGAAGAAAAACCGTTCTAAGCGGCAAAAAAACATCAACGCTAATAACGATACACACTGCAGCTGCCAGTGTGAACTGTGAAGGAATAATAGTCGCGGGCGACCCGGTGCTTTGCCCTGTGATTGTCAAGGGCCTGTCGTTTTTGTACACGCGGACCAATAGGAGCGTCACAATTTTTCGTAGGAGTTACATGTACTCCACGTATCAATCCGTTTCCGGTAGTGTACGGATATTTGATAATAGGAAAGCGTGGTGTGATGTGACAGATCGCACGCGCAAAAATTAAAAGTACGATACAATACGTTACTGTAATCTACGGTATCGATAACACGACATTTTGGCGTGACGTCAAACTTGTTTGGACGTGAATCGCCCTTGGCGCCAACTTACGTCAACATAAACGTCGCGATGTGATTTATGTTGCCGTACGACAAAGCGCCGATGACTCAAATCCGTCCGTACAAAACCATCCTTGACGTCGTAGGCCGCGGGTCAATTGTCGCGATCACTTTGTCGTCGTCGCTGTACTGTACACCGCCAATCGTTATTAGCGTTGTGTACAC